>JAXIVD010001267.1:17500-32500 GCA_036785275.1 Cancer borealis | reverse complement strand
GAGCAGCCTCCTCACAGTAGTGACCAGCTAATAATAATAAGACTTCTCCCTAACAAGACTATAGAGGTTTCGTCACGCAGCCTGATGGCGAGACCCTCACGGCAAGCCTTTACTTAGAGCTGTCCATACTCAACTCCACACTTTACTTTCCATCTCAACTCGCGTACAGCAGTGGCTGTTGGTTTCTATTTTCATGAAGGTGTATAAAAACAAGACAGACATGTTTCTATTTTGGACTTGTAAATTTTCTGCATAATTTTTTGACTTGCTAACATTATTTCTGATATACTTTACAACTATAGACGATTGCACCAGACCAAGCGCCGGGGGTAGAGCTATGACTCTACAAGCGCGGGTAATCGGCGGGGGTAGCTATTAGTCACTTAAATAGCAAACATCATACCGTATATAAATCTTGAGGACATACTTGGATCCATTCTCTCAAGGTAGCAGCGAAAACGAAGACTACAATTTCCCACTTATAGCATTAGGTTCAATTCTCGTTTCCACAAGACAGACATGTTTCTATTTTGGACTTGTAAATTTTCTGTTAAATTTTTTGACTTGCTAACATTATTTCTGATATACTTTACAACTATAGACGATTGCACCAGACCAAGCGCCGGTAAACGGCGGGGGTAGCTATGACTCTACAAGCGCGGGTAATCGGCGGGGGTAGCTATTAGTCACTTAAATAGCAAACATCATACCGTATATAAATCTTGAGGACATACTTGGATCCATTCTCTCAAAGTAGCAGCGAAAACGAAGACTACAATTTCCCACTTATAGCATTAGGTTCAATTCTCGTTTCCACATTAAAAGCGTAATGAATATGATATTGGTGTTCAGTACGTAATATCCTTGTAAAATATATTTGGATTAACTTAGTTTCAGAGGTGACACCAAAAACCAAGATTTATTTATTTATATCTTTCCACACTCAAATCAACAGAACAGCAGCAGTACTCTCGCTACGAACCGCTTGCACTTCTGCCTCCCTAACAAGGCTAAAAAGATTTTGTCACGCATCCCGATGGCGAAATCCTCCCGGCAAACCCATATTTACATTACTACACACCCTTATCTATAGAACAGCATCCTCACTGTCATTCGCTAAGACTGCACCGTAAAAAGAATATAGAGGTTTCGTCACGCAACGTAACATCCGAAAGTAACCTCAAGACGGTCTTGTGTGCAGTTGTACACAAAAGTAACTGTCGAACTTGAACGTATCATCGAAAAATAACACGTCAGAGTCTTGTGCAGTTGCACTCAAAAACAAGTGTCGAACTTAAACGTATCATCGAAAAGTATCACAAAAGTAACCTCAAGTCGCAAAACTAACACGTCAGACAGTCTTGAGACTATAGAAATCCTCCACGTATACTGACGGTAAATCATTACAAGGCCTTTCTACTGGTATTAAAAGAAAATCTTCTTGGGCTTTACTTCTCGAGATATTTAAATTTGAAGAAAAAAAATATAATTACATTTCACCATATATATTTTACGCCACTAAACACATCCCACCCGCTAAGGGAATACATTACTTTTCTTCTACAAGTACGCAATAAAAAATTTCCAAACTAAGGCTCATTAAGAAAATCTGTTTGTAGCATTTACAAGCTCGCAGCCTACTCTATTTGCACTAAGAATATCAACGTTCTATCTTAAATACTAACACAAATACATGGTAGCATTAATAATTTTCACTCGTGGGCTCCAGCACATAGTTGCTTGTTTTAGGTAGTTTCACCTGGCCCGGTGAGATAGTCTAGGTTCATTACGGATATGTGGTGAGACAGGCTAGGAAAGTGTCTGTCTCTTTCTCTCTCTGTGTCTGTCTCTTTCTCTCTCTGTGTCTGTCTCTGTCTCTTTCTCTGTGTCTGTCTCTGTCTCTTTCTCTGTCTCTTTCTCTCTCTCTCTCTGTCTCTTTCTCTTTCTCTCTCTGTCTCTTTCTCTCTCTCTGTCTCTTTCTCTGTCTCTTTCTCTCTCTCTGTCTCTTTCTCTCCCTGTCTCTGTCTCTTTCTTTCTCTGTCTCTTTCTCTCTCTGTGTCTGTCTCTGTCTCTTTCTCTCTCTGTGTCTATCTCTGTCTCTTTCTTTCTCTTTCTCTCTCTGTGTCTGTCTCTGTCTCTTTCTCTCTCTCTCTGTGTCTATCTCTGTCTCTTTCTCTCTCTTTCTCTCCCTGTCTCTGTCTCTTTCTCTCTCTCTTTCTCTGTCTCTTTCTTTCTCTGTCTCTTTCTCTCTCTGTGTCTGTCTCTTTCTCTCTCTGTGTCTATCTCTGTCTCTTTCTCTCCCTGTCTCTTTCTCTCCCTGTCTCTTTCTCTCTCTGTGTCTATCTCTGTCTCTTTCTCTCCCTGTCTCTTTCTCTCTCTGTGTCTATCTCTGTCTCTTTCTCTCCCTGTCTCTTTCTCTCTCTGTGTCTATCTCTGTCTCTTTCTCTCCCTGTCTCTTTCTCTCTCTGTGTCTATCTCTGTCTCTTTCTCTCCCTGTCTCTCTCTCTTTCTCTGTCTCTTTCTCTCTCTGTGTCTGTCTCTTTCTCTCTCTGTGTCTATCTCTGTCTCTCTCTGTGTCTATCTCTGTCTCTTTCTCTGTCTCTTTCTCTCCCTGTCTCTGTCTCTTTCTCTCTCTGTGTCTATCTCTGTCTCTTTCTCTCTCTGTCTCTTTCTCTTTCTCTTTCTCTTTCTCTTTCTCTCTCTGTCTCTTTCTCTCTCTGTGTCTGTCTCTGTCTCTGTCTCTTTCTCTCTCTGTGTCTGTCTCTCTCTGTCTCTTTCTCTTTCTCTCTCTGTCTCTTTCTCTCTCTGTCTCTTTCTCTCTCTGTGTCTGTCTCTTTCTCTTTCTTTCTGTCTCTTTCTCTCACTGTGTCTGTCTCTTTCTCTCACTGTGTCTGTCTCTTTCTCTGTCTCTTTCTTTCTCTGTCTCTTTCTCTCTCTGTCTCTTTCTCTCTCTGTGTCTGTCTCTTTCTCTTTCTTTCTGTCTCTTTCTCTCACTGTGTCTGTCTCTTTCTCTTTCTTTCTGTCTCTTTCTCTCACTGTGTCTGTCTCTGTCTCTGTCTCTTTCTCTCTCTGTCTCTTTCTCTCTCTGTGTCTGTTTCTTTCTCTTTCTTTCTGTCTCTTTCTCTCACTGTGTCTGTCTCTGTCTCTTTCTCTCTCTGTGTCTGTTTCTTTCTCTTTCTTTCTGTCTCTTTCTCTCACTGTGTCTGTCTCTGTCTCTTTCTCTCTCTGTGTCTGTTTCTTTCTCTTTCTTTCTGTCTCTTTCTCTCACTGTGTCTGTCTCTGTCTCTTTCTCTCTCTGTGTTTGTCTCGCGTCGCGCCGCCTCCTCCAATTTTAGTACGGGAAGGACTTACTATCCGTTACAGTTGCTAGAGGTAGGTAACCTTGTTCACTCAGAGCTCTCCCGCAGTCTCAATGCAGCAGGCGGTGAAACATTGTCCCGCGCCGCCTCCTCCAAGTTTAGTACGGTAAGGACTTACTATCCGTTACAGTTGCTAGAGGTTAGGTAACCTTGTTCACTCAGAGCCTCTCCCGCAGTCTCAATGCAGCAGGCGGTGAAACATTGTCCCGCGCCGCCTCCTCCAAGTTTAGTACGGCAAGGACTTACTATCCGTTACAGTTGCTAGAGGTAAGTAACCTTGTTCACTCAGAGCCTCTCCCGCAGTCTCAATGCAGCAGGCGGTGAAACATTGTCCGGCGCCGCCTCCTCCAAGTTTAGTACGGCAAGGACTTACTATCCGTTACAGTTGCTAGAGGTAGGTAACCTTGTTCACTCAGAGCTCTCCCGCAGTCTCAATGCAGCAGGCGGTGAAACATTGTCCCGCGCCGCCTCCTCCAAGTTTAGTACGGCAAGGACTTACTATCCGTTACAGTTGCTAGAGGTTAGGTAACCTTGTTCACTCAGAGCCTCTCCCGCAGTCTCAATGCAGCAGGCGGTGAAACATTGTCCCGCGCCGCCTCCTTCCAAGTTTAGTACGGCAAGGACTTACTATCCGTTACAGTTGCTAGAGGTAGGTAACCTTGTTCACTCAGAGCTCTCCCGCAGTCTCAATGCAGCAGGCGGTGAAACATTGTCCGGCGCCGCCTCCTCCAAGTTTAGTACGGGAAGGACTTACTATCCGTTACAGTTGCTAGAGGTAGGTAACCTTGTTCACTCAGAGCTCTCCCGCAGTCTCAATGCAGCAGGCGGTGAAACATTGTCCCGCGCCGTCTCCTCCAAGTTTAGTACGGGAAGGACTTACTATCCGTTACAGTTGCTAGAGGTAGGTAACCTTGTTCACTCAGAGCCTCTCCCGCAGTTATAGTGCGAGATGGTATCCCCATACATTGCTTAACGGCTAGTTACCACCTTGACGGAAGAAAACTGCGGGAGAGGCGAGCCTTGTCGCTAAGAGACTCACAATCTGGCCGTGATTAGAAATGTTGTAGTCTTACCAAATATTACCAGACTACCAGATATCACTAAGAAAAACTGAGTATACCATCGTCTTCGTCATACAATGATGCACATGATGAAATAAAAAAAATAACATTAAAACGACATTTGCTACAAAATAATTGAAGGAAAAAAAAATAGCGCATAAAGAATTTTTTCAAATGTTCTCCTTCAACTCGCTGTTTCTCACATTTATTAAGCTCGTATTGTATTTTCAAATCCAGGTTCATAATCTGCACTCATTGACGATCAGTATGATGTACCATAACAACTGATATAAAATATTGTAGTTGGTTAAAAAGGCAGATAAAAAAATACTGTCAAATCTACAAGAAAACCGTCCAAGGCGGGTTTTCAAGGATTCGAATTTAACGACCATTTAAACCACTCATTATTTTTTCCACCACCATGTGTTACATACCGTAGCCATCAGCAAGCCTTCCACTACTCGAAGCAATAATTGGAAATTCAATGTAAGCTAATATAACCGAGTTACGAAGTGGTGAAGCACAACATGTCAAAACATTTCTTTATGCGCTATTTCATTCTACCTCGATTATATTCTAATAGATAAAGAAATAAAGCTGTCAATTGTAGCTCATCATATGCACCATTCTATCACCTACACGATGGTTGTTTTCATTTTTCTAACCGACGTCTGACACTTCCGTAATAACCGATAATATTGCAACATTGTTCAACTCCATCCTCACGTCGACCCCAACCCTCACTCTCCCGGTCTTACACACCGGGAACACCTCTCACACGCCTTAACTAACACAGCGCCTCACACACACACAAAAAGATATATATATTTAAATCAATTCAACAAATAGAACATAGAAATCGATTCAGTTACTACTACTAACCCTCCCGATATGTAAGAGCGGGAACACCTCTCACACGCCTTATTAACTAACTAACTAACTAACACACAGCAGCGTCACACACACAAATACATAGAGAAGACATTAAACAAAACACACTAATTCAATCACGCACTAGTAACAACACAACAACACGGTCTTTTTATAAGTCCAAATAGGAACATGTGTGGCTTGTGGACAAACAAAAACGCTAAACAGATGCATATCCGAAGGGTGGTTTTAAAAAAAGTACGGAATTCGATAAAGAATTCCATTTTTTTATCTCCACGGATACGCAAATGTGGCGGCAAACATTAGACCTCTTGTATACAGCAGAAAAAAACAATTAACATACTGTAAAGCTTGATACTACTACGTTTACCTTGTACAAACAATGTCCCGGGCTCGCAACAGAGGAGGCAGTCGGGGTGCGAGAAACTTATCGTGGCTCTACCGCTCTCAGTCGCCGCCCGGCGCTGCCAACGGGGGAGAGACCAGTCACGAGAAACAATGGAGTGTGTGTATAGTGAGCCTCCTATATCTCCCGCGCTGCCAACGTGGGGACAGCAAGGAGTGACGAGAGTGGGTGTATAACGAGCCGCCTCGCTCTCCCGCGCTGCCAACGTGGAGACAGCAAGGAGTGACGAGAGAGAGTGTATAGTGAGCCGCCCCGCTCTCCCGCGCTGCCAACGTGGAGACAGCAAGGAGTGACGAGAGAGAGGGTATAGCGAGCCGTCCCGCTCTCCCGCGCTGCCAACGTGGAGACAGCAAGGAGTGACGAGAGAGAGTGTATAGTGAGCCGCCCCGCTCTCCCGCGCTGCCAACGTGGAGACAGCAAGGAGTGACGAGAGAGAGGGTATAGCGAGCCGTCCCGCTCTCCCGCGCTGCCAACGTGGAGATGGCAAGGAGTGACGAGAGAGAGTGTATAGTGAGCCGTCCCGCTCTCCCGCGCTGCCAACGTGGAGACGGCAAGGAGTGACGAGAGAGAGTGTATAGTGAGCCGTCCCGCTCTCCCGCGCTGCCAACGTGGAGACGGCAAGGAGTGACGAGAGAGAGTGTATAGTGAGCCGTCCCGCTCTCCCGCGCTGCCAACGTGGAGACGGCAAGGAGTGACGAGAGAGAGTGTATAGCGAGCCGTCCCGCTCTCCCGCGCTGCCAACGTGGGGACAGCAAGGAGTGACGAGAGGGAATATATAGCGAGCCGCCCCGCTCTCCCGCGCTGGCCAACGTGGAGACAGCAAGGAGTGACGAGAGAGAGTGGAGAAAATGTTTCTCCCGGGCTAGGAAGACGGGACATGCTCGGTAGGCGATGGGTGAGCGCGGGATGGAGTTGCCAGTGAGGAGAATCGGTCTCCCGCGCTACCAGCGCGGGGAGTTGCCGGCGGAGCGGGGCTGGTTTTGGACACGAGAACGGGCCGAGCGGGGCCCAAAGTGGCTTAAAATTTCCAATGTGGAGCGCGGGGCCAACTCGCCCCGCTCTCTTTCATGCTGCACCAAGCTTGGGCGCGGTAAAGGTAGCCGCTACCCCCAGGGAAGACTAACACGAGTTCGACCTGAAAAATATAGTAGGGAGGCGAGGTTGCTGGATCAACCTCAGTGCCGTCCCTCACGCTGAATGCTGCATACGTGCGTCAGACATCAGTCCTAACCACTTGGTTCTCTCTACCTATTACTAAGAAGGTACCGAGGCTATATACTAAGGGTGGCGGTTAGTGATTGAGATGCACTGGTGACGACCATTGGCACATCGAGCGTGTTAACGTGGTGGCGTAAAACACTGCTAGAGAGAGCAAAGGCCACGCACAACTTATATATATTTCTATATATATACGTATACATATGAACCACCCACATATTCTGCGTGCAGACTTTTACGACTGTCTCATGCAACACCCCCTCTCCTTTTGGAAGAGAAGCTCCACGGCATTAGCTGTGGCTCCTCGTGGCGGCGCACATGATGATATGGTGTTAGCTAAAGCGGGGAGCCTTCAATGCAGCGACCCCTCTTACTTTGTGATGGTTACTCCACTACCCGTGCGATAACTCATCCCGTAGGTTAAAGAATCATCACTTTAACCTCTCTACACTGACGCAGCTTCTAACGAACGGTCAGTTGGAACGAAGCACACTTTTGTTTCTTTTCGTGAGCAAAGACGGGTTATAAACGTTTCCCAGCAGCTTACAACTACTACCACAAACTTGGATGGTGTAACGTACGTTATTTCCATTCCCCCCTTAGAGAGAAGGGACGCTTGAATGGTGTAACGTACGTTATTTCCATATCACCCTTAGAGAGAAGGGACACTAGAATGGTGTAACGTACGTTATTTCCATTCCCCCCTTAGAGAGAAGGGACACACTTGAATGGTGTAACGAAGGTTATTTCCATTTCCCCCTTAAAGAGAAGGGACGCGGCGTCGCGGGCCAATGCTGCCAATGGACGCTTAGCGCTATTACTAAACATTACAATCAAAAAGTTTTGATGTAACATAGCTACCTGGTTGATCCTGCCAGTAGTCATATGCTTGTCTCAAAGATTAAGCCATGCATGTCTAAGTACAAGCCGATTTAAGGCGAAACCGCGAATGGCTCATTAAATCAGCTATGATTCATTGGATCTGTACCCACACTTACTTGGATAACTGTGGTAATTCTAGAGCTAATACATGCACCACGTCTCTGACCGCAAGGGAAGAGCGCTTTTATTAGTTCAAAACCGGTCGGACTTCGGTCCGTCACCCCACCGTGTTGAATCTGAATAACTTGTCGCTGAGCGCACGGTCTCCGCACCGGCGCCGCCTCTTTCAAGTGTCTGCCTTATCAGCTTTCGATTGTAGGTTATACGCCTACAATGGCTATAACGGGTAACGGGGAATCAGGGTTCGATTCCGGAGAGGGAGCCTGAGAAACGGCTACCACATCTAAGGAAGGCAGCAGGCACGCAAATTACCCACTCCCGGCACGGGGAGGTAGTGACGAAAAATAACGATGCGAGACTCATCCGAGGCCTCGCAATCGGAATGAGTACACTTTAAATCCTTTAACGAGGATCTATTGGAGGGCAAGTCTGGTGCCAGCAGCCGCGGTAATTCCAGCTCCAATAGCGTATATTAAAGTTGTTGCGGTTAAAAAGCTCGTAGTTGGATTTCAGTTCTGGACTGACGGTTCACCGCCCGGTGCATACTGTCACGCTCCGAACAGCCACAACAGCCCGCTGGCTCGCACGGGGTGCTCTTCATCGAGTGTCCCGCGTGGCCGGCAGAGTTTACTTTGAAAAAATTAGAGTGCTCAAAGCAGGCTACACTGACGGCCTGAATGCCTATGCATGGAATAATGGAATAGGACCTCGGTTCTATTTTGTCGGTTTTCTGAACCCGAGGTAATGACTAATAGGAACAGGCGGGGGCATTCGTATTGCGACGCTAGAGGTGAAATTCTTGGACCGTCGCAAGACGAACTACTGCGAAAGCATTTGCCAAGGATGTTTTCATTAATCAAGAACGAAAGTTAGAGGTTCGAAGGCGATCAGATACCGCCCTAGTTCTAACCATAAACGATGCTGACCAGCGATCCGCCGGCGTTATTCCCATGACCCGGCGGGCAGCTTCCGGGAAACCAAAGTCTTTGGGTTCCGGTTGCAAAGCTGAAACTTAAAGGAATTGACGGAAGGGCACCACCAGGAGTGGAGCCTGCGGCTTAATTTGACTCAACACGGGGAACCTCACCAGGCCCAGACACCGGAAGGATTGACAGATTGAGAGCTCTTTCTCGATTCGGTGGGTGGTGGTGCATGGCCGTTCTTAGTTGGTGGAGCGATTTGTCTGGTTAATTCCGATAACGAACGAGACTCTGGCCTACTAACTAGTCGACGGATCTCCAGCAATTGGTGTCCAGTTCGCAGCTTCTTCTTAGAGGGATAAGCGGCAATTCTAGCCGCACGAGATTGAGCAATAACAGGTCTGTGATGCCCTTAGATGTTCTGGGCCGCACGCGCGCTACACTGAAGGGATCAACGTGTCCTCCCCCTCCGAGAGGAGCGGGTAACCCGTTGAAATCCTTTCATGATAGGGATTGGGGTTTGCAATTGTCTCCCATGAACGAGGAATTCCCAGTAAGCGCAAGTCATGAGCTTGCGTTGATTACGTCCCTGCCCTTTGTACACACCGCCCGTCGCTACTACCGATTGAATGATTTAGTGAGGCCTTCGGACTGGCGCTCTTGGATGCCGGGCCCTCGGTTCGCCGTTGGGTCTCTCGGCGCCTCGAGCTGACGGAAAGATGTCCAAACTTGATCATTTAGAGGAAGTAAAAGTCGTAACAAGGTTTCCGTAGGTGAACCTGCGGAAGGATCATTAACGTGTTTGCTTGCAGCAACAAAAACCAAAAAATTCGGGTGGCCGGGTACCGACCAAAAAAAAAAAAATTGACCGATGCATCAATTTTTGGCGGCCCGGCCTGAGAACAGGCAAACAGTGCCGCAGCTCAACCCACACTCTTCTCTTCTGTCCATTGTGGACAGAGGTAGACCATTACTCACACCACCGGTACTCCAACCAACCGACGTACGCTAGGTTGGCCGACTTTTATCGGGCAAAGTTTCCGAATGATAGCGGTCACTTAACGTCGTCGGGAGGTGTCACCGGCTGGTAACGAGGTACTTCTCACAAACCTGTGACTATCTATTTAAACCCAGTATACTACGTCTTCCCACTATCGTCTCCCGAGGCAGAGATGGCGGAAGTCTTGAAAGTCGGCAATTGAGACTGACGTAATGACAAAAATCACAACTCTTAACGGTGGATCACTCGGCTCGTGGGTCGATGAAGACCGCAGCAAGCTGCGTGTCGGTATGTGAATCGCAAGAATACCAGATACATCGACAAGTCGAACGCACATTGCGGCGGCGGCACTCTCATGTGCTGCCGTCACTCCTACACGAGGGTCGGATATCAAATCCAATACATCGGCTTTGTTACCACCGGCAGAGTAGTAGTAGTAGTAGCAGCTTTGTCTCTACTCTCTCTCTCTCTCTCTACTGCGTGCGTGGCATTGACCGCCTTGGGGAGGTTCGCCTCTTTGACGAGAGTCAAATTGGCGTTCCCTAAAGATGTGCTGCCAAGCCAAAGTCATATATCTGTGGACTTGGTGGCAAGGACCATGTACAGACATACAACGCTTACGCGCTGTTTTGTTTGTCGCCGTCCATGCCTGTTGCCTCGTTTCCCTCCAAGGAAGGACAGAGGCTCTGTTGCATGCTAAAGTCGCGTATGGGCGTCTTGAAGGCGACCGGGTCGGTTTATACTACTTACACCTCGGTTCGTTAGCTGCAGCACCCATCCTTATCAAACCTTAATGGGAACGGGCGCACACAAACCAAAACTGGAAGCCAGTGACTACTTTATAGTAGTCGCTACTGCTCCAATGTCGACCTCGTGTTAGGGTAGAGTACCCGCCAAATTTAAGCATATTAATAAGCGGAGGAAAAGAAACCAACAGGGATTCCCTTAGTAAGGGCGACTGAACTGGGAAAAGCCCAGCGCATAACCTGGCGTCGTGACCCGGCGCCAGGGGTGTTGCGTTTCGGAGGGTCCGGCACGCAGTCTCTCACCGCCTAAGTTATGCTTGAAAGCGGCCACTACCCATGGAGGGTGACAGGCCCGTGTGGCGGCGCCCGCGAGGGTACACGAGAGATTGTCGGAAAGGGCCTCTCCGTAGAGTCGGGTTGCTTGAAAATGCAGCCCTAAGCAGGTGGTAAACTCCATCTAAGGCTAAATATGACCACGAGACCGATAGCGAACAAGTACCGTGAGGGAAAGTTGAAAAGAACTTTGAAGAGAGAGTTCAAGAGTACGTGAAACCGTTAAGAGCCAAACGGGTGGGACCTCGAAGGTCGAACCGAGGGGATTCAGCTCGTCGGCCAAAGCCGGCTGGACGTTGGGATTCGCTTATGCGACCCAGGAACTCTTGGGCGTGCCCACGTTCAAGCCGGCGCCGGCGGGCGTATTTCCCCTCGTGATGTAGGTCGCCGCGACCCGTTGCTGGGGACGTCTAAGGCCCGGGCGGACTGGTACCCCAACGTCGTGCACTTTTAGTGCCGGCGAAGGGGGAAACCTCCGGTGTCCTGGCTGCCCTGCGACGGTCGTGTAGCAGAGGGGCGCATCCACGCCAATACTTCCTCTCGCGGCGTGCAAAAGGTCGGTGACCCACCCGACCCGTCTTGAAACACGGACCAAGGAGTCTAACATGTGTGCGAGTCATTGGGCGCACTAAACCCAAAGGCGCAATGAAAGTGAAAGGGGGGTGTCCCGGCTTCGGTCGGTGGCGCCCTCCGGGGCCGATCCCTGACCGGCCGATGCCGCCGGGTCTCCCATACCAAAGCGAGGTCATTCCAAAAGAGGTGCGCGGGGTGAGTCCCTCTCCCCTGTTGTCTACCTCTGGCTTCGTGGGTTGCCCGGCGCGCTCGGTGGTCCGAGCATGCTCGCCTGTACGCAGGGGGGCGCAGGCCCGGGACTTGCCATACGACGCCGTCGCGCGAATCTGTTGTTGGCCTCATCGGCTCTGCTTGGGCTCTCGGTTGGTGTGCCGCGTGTCTTTGGGCGGGCTTTGGGCGGGGGCTTCACGGCTTCTTCCTGGGTTCGTCCGGCGCGGTTACGCCTTCTGATCCTGCTCTGTCCGGAGTGGCCTAGCGCGTGTGCTGTCGGCAAGTACCATGAGCAGACATGTTGGGACCCGAAAGATGGTGAACTATGCCTGGCCAGGATGAAGCCAGAGGAAACTCTGGTGGAGGTCCGTAGCAATTCTGACGTGCAAATCGATTGTCAGAGCTGGGTATAGGGGCGAAAGACTAATCGAACCATCTAGTAGCTGGTTCCCTCCGAAGT
Source organism: Cancer borealis (assembly GCA_036785275.1). Lineage (NCBI taxonomy): Eukaryota > Metazoa > Arthropoda > Malacostraca > Decapoda > Cancridae > Cancer > Cancer borealis. The sequence goes on along the minus strand of JAXIVD010001267.1, from coordinate 20,321 downwards.
TTCCCTCAGGATAGCTGGTACTCGCGGAAACAAAGGAGTTTCATCCGGTAAAGCGAATGATTAGAGGTCTTGGGGACGAAACGTCCTCAACCTATTCTCAAACTTTAAATGGGTGAGATGCCGAGCTTGCTTGAATGCTGAAGCTTCGGCGACTAATCCGAGTATCTAGTGGGCCATTTTTGGTAAGCAGAACTGGCGCTGTGGGATGAACCAAACGTCGAGTTAAGGGGCCTAAACGAATGCTCATCTAGACCCCATCGAAAGGCGTTGGTTGCTATAGACAGCAGGACGGTGGCCATGGAAGTTGGAATCCGCTAAGGAGTGTGTAACAACTCACCTGCCGAAGCAACTAGCCCTTAAAATGGTATGGCGCTCAAGCATTCTCCCGATACTCGACCGCCGGTGGCACTAAAGGCCAAGCTTCCCTCTTAGCGGGGGGAGGCCCAGGTCTCCAAGCCCCGGCGAGTAGGAGGGTCGCAGGGGTGAGCGCTGAAGGGATCCGGCGTGAGCCGGCCTGGAGCCGCCCCTGGTGCAGATCTTGGTGGTAGTAGCAAATAGTCGAGAGAGACTTCCCTTGAAGGCCGATGTGGAGAAGGGTTCCATGTGAACATCAGTTGGACATGGGTTAGTCGCTCCTAAGCCCAAGGCTAAAGCCTTATCCCACGCTAGAGGCAACGGCCAAGCGAGTCGCGGAGAGTTGAATGGAGGGAGAGAGGCTGCTGCTATGCTATGCTAGTAGTAGTCTTCTCGATCTCGTTCGCTCTCTGCAAACAACAACAAAATGAGAGATTTTTCTCAGTTGCCAGTTGGGAGTTAGTGGCGAAAGGGAATACGGTACTTATTCCGTAACCAGGCCTGGATGCCAACCGGGGCCCAGTTCCTTCTCGGGCTGGCCCTTGGTGCAGGAACCCGGTAACGGGAACCAACTCGCGTCCATCGGCGGTGGTCCGGGGAAGAGTTTTCTTTTCTGTTTAAGGCGCCGTGACCCTAGAAGCCACTCGCAGAGCGAAAGGGTGTTGGTAACACGGTCTGCCGTAGAGCGCCGCGGTTCTTGCGGCGTCCCGCGTACCACTGCCGGTCCGTGAAACATGCGAGGCAGGTAACTGCATGGGGCGAAGCGTGGGAGTCTGCTGCTGTGGCGTCGCCCGTTTCGGCGGTGCGGTGCTCGCACGCACGCGGCTCCCGCGAAACACCCCAGTTTCGGGCCTGCGCGTACCCATATCCGCAGCCGGTCTCCAAGGTAAGAAGCCTCTGGTCGATAGACTAATGTAGGTAAGGGAAGTCGGCAAATTAGATCCGTAACTTCGGGATAAGGATTGGCTCTGAGGATCGGGCCAGTCGGGCCTGTGCGGGAAGCGGGCCTGGGTTCGGGCGCTGGACTGGGCTCAGAGGTTATGAGGTGTGCGGTGATGGGTGTCGCCGTCTACCCTCTGGCTCCTCGCACGTTGGTGTCCGCCCACAAACCGTAGTGCCTCCCCACCCCGGTGGCGGTGACCCATTCCAAATGCGGCCTCGCGTCGTACTACCTTTTTCAAGTCCGTCAGTGCGGCGGCGGTGTGTTGGGTCCGGGTTCGCAAAGGCGTTCGCGGTGAGTGTATCCACGTCGTTCTGGGCCCTCAAAAGCCCCGGCGTGGCCTCTCGCGTCGCTCCCGGTCTCCTCCCGCCGTCCGCGTGCTAAAAGCTGGCGCGACGGGGTGGTACACGACGGGGATCCATCCGCAGGGTTCACGCAGCACCGGCCGTGGAGGCTTGGCACATTATTGCGGTGTGGGATCACGGCCCAGCGTGTCGAGAGTCAGTCTCGTGGTGGCGGTTTTAGCCCTCTCGTCACTCTTGCCGAGAGCTCGGACCGGCGTGTCTCCGGCCCTTCCGTGGAACGCGCTAGGCTGCGTGGGCGCGGGGGCGCCGGTTCTCTCTACCGCCGGTCTTCCGGTTTGGTAGTAGCAGCAACCGTCCCTCGCTCCAAACCCACTTCGGCTGGCGCCCAGCGATCAACTCAGAACTGGCACGGACCAGGGGAATCCGACTGTCTAATTAAAACAAAGCATTGCGATGGTCAGAGATAGATGTTGACGCAATGTGATTTCTGCCCAGTGCTCTGAATGTCAAAGTGAAGAGATTCAACCAAGCGCGGGTAAACGGCGGGAGTAACTATGACTACAGTACATAACTGAGTACATAGTTGAAAGGGAAGGGACCTCCGCGTGGTTCTCGTCGGGCAACGTAGCAGGAATCAATTTCTTGAATCCTGTTGCGGCTAACACCTTCCCCCCAACTGCAGATCACCGCAGTAGTTTATATCTGCCACAAAGCATTCATAGTGTAGCCAAGCAAATTAGCCAGGCACTCATGGCAGAATTCCAAGCTGGAGGGGATAAGAGCCCTACCTGCCCCAGGTGCCGGCGCCGCTTTGCCACCTTTCGCGGACGCCGGGTCCATGAGCGGCACCAGCACGGAAAGGAGTTTCACGATGAGGAGTTGCGTGTAGCGGCAACCAAGCGCACAAAGACCAGGTGGGACGTGGAAGAGCTGAACATGATGGCCGCCTTTGAGGCAGCTCATCCTGATTCAACCACAACTATGAATCAGGAAATCCGGGAACATTTGTTCCCAGGAAGGACCATTGAGGCCATAAAATCGCGCCGGAGGATGGATTCCTATAAGGAGTTAGTCCTCCGGTCTGCGAGAGAAGTCTCGCAGCCGGCCATCGTGTCCAGCTCGACCACCAGAACAACAAGGTCCCAAAGAAGACCTGTCCTGGAGAGAGTGGAAGAAGTAGCACCGGCAACAACATCAGCCAGGAGAGGTGCAGGCAGAGACC
>JAXIVD010001267.1:5000-12500 GCA_036785275.1 Cancer borealis | reverse complement strand
TCCACAAGACAGACATGTTTCTATTTTGGACTTGTAAATTTTCTGTTAAATTTTTTGACTTGCTAACATTATTTCTGATATACTTTACAACTATAGACGATTGCACCAGACCAAGCGCCGGTAAACGGCGGGGGTAGCTATGACTCTACAAGCGCGGGTAATCGGCGGGGGTAGCTATTAGTCACTTAAATAGCAAACATCATACCGTATATAAATCTTGAGGACATACTTGGATCCATTCTCTCAAAGTAGCAGCGAAAACGAAGACTACAATTTCCCACTTATAGCATTAGGTTCAATTCTCGTTTCCACATTAAAAGCGTAATGAATATGATATTGGTGTTCAGTACGTAATATCCTTGTAAAATATATTTGGATTAACTTAGTTTCAGAGGTGACACCAAAAACCAAGATTTATTTATTTATATCTTTCCACACTCAAATCAACAGAACAGCAGCAGTACTCTCGCTACGAACCGCTTGCACTTCTGCCTCCCTAACAAGGCTAAAAAGATTTTGTCACGCATCCCGATGGCGAAATCCTCCCGGCAAACCCATATTTACATTACTACACACCCTTATCTATAGAACAGCATCCTCACTGTCATTCGCTAAGACTGCACCGTAAAAAGAATATAGAGGTTTCGTCACGCAACGTAACATCCGAAAGTAACCTCAAGACGGTCTTGTGTGCAGTTGTACACAAAAGTAACTGTCGAACTTGAACGTATCATCGAAAAATAACACGTCAGAGTCTTGTGCAGTTGCACTCAAAAACAAGTGTCGAACTTAAACGTATCATCGAAAAGTATCACAAAAGTAACCTCAAGTCGCAAAACTAACACGTCAGACAGTCTTGAGACTATAGAAATCCTCCACGTATACTGACGGTAAATCATTACAAGGCCTTTCTACTGGTATTAAAAGAAAATCTTCTTGGGCTTTACTTCTCGAGATATTTAAATTTGAAGAAAAAAAATATAATTACATTTCACCATATATATTTTACGCCACTAAACACATCCCACCCGCTAAGGGAATACATTACTTTTCTTCTACAAGTACGCAATAAAAAATTTCCAAACTAAGGCTCATTAAGAAAATCTGTTTGTAGCATTTACAAGCTCGCAGCCTACTCTATTTGCACTAAGAATATCAACGTTCTATCTTAAATACTAACACAAATACATGGTAGCATTAATAATTTTCACTCGTGGGCTCCAGCACATAGTTGCTTGTTTTAGGTAGTTTCACCTGGCCCGGTGAGATAGTCTAGGTTCATTACGGATATGTGGTGAGACAGGCTAGGAAAGTGTCTGTCTCTTTCTCTCTCTGTGTCTGTCTCTTTCTCTCTCTGTGTCTGTCTCTGTCTCTTTCTCTGTGTCTGTCTCTGTCTCTTTCTCTGTCTCTTTCTCTCTCTCTCTCTGTCTCTTTCTCTTTCTCTCTCTGTCTCTTTCTCTCTCTCTGTCTCTTTCTCTGTCTCTTTCTCTCTCTCTGTCTCTTTCTCTCCCTGTCTCTGTCTCTTTCTTTCTCTGTCTCTTTCTCTCTCTGTGTCTGTCTCTGTCTCTTTCTCTCTCTGTGTCTATCTCTGTCTCTTTCTTTCTCTTTCTCTCTCTGTGTCTGTCTCTGTCTCTTTCTCTCTCTCTCTGTGTCTATCTCTGTCTCTTTCTCTCTCTTTCTCTCCCTGTCTCTGTCTCTTTCTCTCTCTCTTTCTCTGTCTCTTTCTTTCTCTGTCTCTTTCTCTCTCTGTGTCTGTCTCTTTCTCTCTCTGTGTCTATCTCTGTCTCTTTCTCTCCCTGTCTCTTTCTCTCCCTGTCTCTTTCTCTCTCTGTGTCTATCTCTGTCTCTTTCTCTCCCTGTCTCTTTCTCTCTCTGTGTCTATCTCTGTCTCTTTCTCTCCCTGTCTCTTTCTCTCTCTGTGTCTCTATCTCTGTCTCTTTCTCTCCCTGTCTCTTTCTCTCTCTGTGTCTATCTCTGTCTCTTTCTCTCCCTGTCTCTCTCTCTGTCTCTTCTCTTCTCTCTCTGTGTCTGTCTCTTTCTCTCTCTGTGTCTATCTCTGTCTCTCTCTGTGTCTATCTCTGTCTCTTTCTCTGTCTCTTTCTCTCCCTGTCTCTGTCTCTTTCTCTCTCTGTGTCTATCTCTGTCTCTTTCTCTCTCTGTCTCTTTCTCTTTCTCTTTCTCTTTCTCTTTCTCTCTCTGTCTCTTTCTCTCTCTGTGTCTGTCTCTGTCTCTGTCTCTTTCTCTCTCTGTGTCTGTCTCTCTCTGTCTCTTTCTCTTTCTCTCTCTGTCTCTTTCTCTCTCTGTCTCTTTCTCTCTCTGTGTCTGTCTCTTTCTCTTTCTTTCTGTCTCTTTCTCTCACTGTGTCTGTCTCTTTCTCTCACTGTGTCTGTCTCTTTCTCTGTCTCTTTCTTTCTCTGTCTCTTTCTCTCTCTGTCTCTTTCTCTCTCTGTGTCTGTCTCTTTCTCTTTCTTTCTGTCTCTTTCTCTCACTGTGTCTGTCTCTTTCTCTTTCTTTCTGTCTCTTTCTCTCACTGTGTCTGTCTCTGTCTCTGTCTCTTTCTCTCTCTGTCTCTTTCTCTCTCTGTGTCTGTTTCTTTCTCTTTCTTTCTGTCTCTTTCTCTCACTGTGTCTGTCTCTGTCTCTTTCTCTCTCTGTGTCTGTTTCTTTCTCTTTCTTTCTGTCTCTTTCTCTCACTGTGTCTGTCTCTGTCTCTTTCTCTCTCTGTGTCTGTTTCTTTCTCTTTCTTTCTGTCTCTTTCTCTCACTGTGTCTGTCTCTGTCTCTTTCTCTCTCTGTGTTTGTCTCGCGTCGCGCCGCCTCCTCCAATTTTAGTACGGGAAGGACTTACTATCCGTTACAGTTGCTAGAGGTAGGTAACCTTGTTCACTCAGAGCTCTCCCGCAGTCTCAATGCAGCAGGCGGTGAAACATTGTCCCGCGCCGCCTCCTCCAAGTTTAGTACGGTAAGGACTTACTATCCGTTACAGTTGCTAGAGGTTAGGTAACCTTGTTCACTCAGAGCCTCTCCCGCAGTCTCAATGCAGCAGGCGGTGAAACATTGTCCCGCGCCGCCTCCTCCAAGTTTAGTACGGCAAGGACTTACTATCCGTTACAGTTGCTAGAGGTAAGTAACCTTGTTCACTCAGAGCCTCTCCCGCAGTCTCAATGCAGCAGGCGGTGAAACATTGTCCGGCGCCGCCTCCTCCAAGTTTAGTACGGCAAGGACTTACTATCCGTTACAGTTGCTAGAGGTAGGTAACCTTGTTCACTCAGAGCTCTCCCGCAGTCTCAATGCAGCAGGCGGTGAAACATTGTCCCGCGCCGCCTCCTCCAAGTTTAGTACGGCAAGGACTTACTATCCGTTACAGTTGCTAGAGGTTAGGTAACCTTGTTCACTCAGAGCCTCTCCCGCAGTCTCAATGCAGCAGGCGGTGAAACATTGTCCCGCGCCGCCTCCTTCCAAGTTTAGTACGGCAAGGACTTACTATCCGTTACAGTTGCTAGAGGTAGGTAACCTTGTTCACTCAGAGCTCTCCCGCAGTCTCAATGCAGCAGGCGGTGAAACATTGTCCGGCGCCGCCTCCTCCAAGTTTAGTACGGGAAGGACTTACTATCCGTTACAGTTGCTAGAGGTAGGTAACCTTGTTCACTCAGAGCTCTCCCGCAGTCTCAATGCAGCAGGCGGTGAAACATTGTCCCGCGCCGTCTCCTCCAAGTTTAGTACGGGAAGGACTTACTATCCGTTACAGTTGCTAGAGGTAGGTAACCTTGTTCACTCAGAGCCTCTCCCGCAGTTATAGTGCGAGATGGTATCCCCATACATTGCTTAACGGCTAGTTACCACCTTGACGGAAGAAAACTGCGGGAGAGGCGAGCCTTGTCGCTAAGAGACTCACAATCTGGCCGTGATTAGAAATGTTGTAGTCTTACCAAATATTACCAGACTACCAGATATCACTAAGAAAAACTGAGTATACCATCGTCTTCGTCATACAATGATGCACATGATGAAATAAAAAAAATAACATTAAAACGACATTTGCTACAAAATAATTGAAGGAAAAAAAAATAGCGCATAAAGAATTTTTTCAAATGTTCTCCTTCAACTCGCTGTTTCTCACATTTATTAAGCTCGTATTGTATTTTCAAATCCAGGTTCATAATCTGCACTCATTGACGATCAGTATGATGTACCATAACAACTGATATAAAATATTGTAGTTGGTTAAAAAGGCAGATAAAAAAATACTGTCAAATCTACAAGAAAACCGTCCAAGGCGGGTTTTCAAGGATTCGAATTTAACGACCATTTAAACCACTCATTATTTTTTCCACCACCATGTGTTACATACCGTAGCCATCAGCAAGCCTTCCACTACTCGAAGCAATAATTGGAAATTCAATGTAAGCTAATATAACCGAGTTACGAAGTGGTGAAGCACAACATGTCAAAACATTTCTTTATGCGCTATTTCATTCTACCTCGATTATATTCTAATAGATAAAGAAATAAAGCTGTCAATTGTAGCTCATCATATGCACCATTCTATCACCTACACGATGGTTGTTTTCATTTTTCTAACCGACGTCTGACACTTCCGTAATAACCGATAATATTGCAACATTGTTCAACTCCATCCTCACGTCGACCCCAACCCTCACTCTCCCGGTCTTACACACCGGGAACACCTCTCACACGCCTTAACTAACACAGCGCCTCACACACACACAAAAAGATATATATATTTAAATCAATTCAACAAATAGAACATAGAAATCGATTCAGTTACTACTACTAACCCTCCCGATATGTAAGAGCGGGAACACCTCTCACACGCCTTATTAACTAACTAACTAACTAACACACAGCAGCGTCACACACACAAATACATAGAGAAGACATTAAACAAAACACACTAATTCAATCACGCACTAGTAACAACACAACAACACGGTCTTTTTATAAGTCCAAATAGGAACATGTGTGGCTTGTGGACAAACAAAAACGCTAAACAGATGCATATCCGAAGGGTGGTTTTAAAAAAAGTACGGAATTCGATAAAGAATTCCATTTTTTTATCTCCACGGATACGCAAATGTGGCGGCAAACATTAGACCTCTTGTATACAGCAGAAAAAAACAATTAACATACTGTAAAGCTTGATACTACTACGTTTACCTTGTACAAACAATGTCCCGGGCTCGCAACAGAGGAGGCAGTCGGGGTGCGAGAAACTTATCGTGGCTCTACCGCTCTCAGTCGCCGCCCGGCGCTGCCAACGGGGGAGAGACCAGTCACGAGAAACAATGGAGTGTGTGTATAGTGAGCCTCCTATATCTCCCGCGCTGCCAACGTGGGGACAGCAAGGAGTGACGAGAGTGGGTGTATAACGAGCCGCCTCGCTCTCCCGCGCTGCCAACGTGGAGACAGCAAGGAGTGACGAGAGAGAGTGTATAGTGAGCCGCCCCGCTCTCCCGCGCTGCCAACGTGGAGACAGCAAGGAGTGACGAGAGAGAGGGTATAGCGAGCCGTCCCGCTCTCCCGCGCTGCCAACGTGGAGACAGCAAGGAGTGACGAGAGAGAGTGTATAGTGAGCCGCCCCGCTCTCCCGCGCTGCCAACGTGGAGACAGCAAGGAGTGACGAGAGAGAGGGTATAGCGAGCCGTCCCGCTCTCCCGCGCTGCCAACGTGGAGATGGCAAGGAGTGACGAGAGAGAGTGTATAGTGAGCCGTCCCGCTCTCCCGCGCTGCCAACGTGGAGACGGCAAGGAGTGACGAGAGAGAGTGTATAGTGAGCCGTCCCGCTCTCCCGCGCTGCCAACGTGGAGACGGCAAGGAGTGACGAGAGAGAGTGTATAGTGAGCCGTCCCGCTCTCCCGCGCTGCCAACGTGGAGACGGCAAGGAGTGACGAGAGAGAGTGTATAGCGAGCCGTCCCGCTCTCCCGCGCTGCCAACGTGGGGACAGCAAGGAGTGACGAGAGGGAATATATAGCGAGCCGCCCCGCTCTCCCGCGCTGGCCAACGTGGAGACAGCAAGGAGTGACGAGAGAGAGTGGAGAAAATGTTTCTCCCGGGCTAGGAAGACGGGACATGCTCGGTAGGCGATGGGTGAGCGCGGGATGGAGTTGCCAGTGAGGAGAATCGGTCTCCCGCGCTACCAGCGCGGGGAGTTGCCGGCGGAGCGGGGCTGGTTTTGGACACGAGAACGGGCCGAGCGGGGCCCAAAGTGGCTTAAAATTTCCAATGTGGAGCGCGGGGCCAACTCGCCCCGCTCTCTTTCATGCTGCACCAAGCTTGGGCGCGGTAAAGGTAGCCGCTACCCCCAGGGAAGACTAACACGAGTTCGACCTGAAAAATATAGTAGGGAGGCGAGGTTGCTGGATCAACCTCAGTGCCGTCCCTCACGCTGAATGCTGCATACGTGCGTCAGACATCAGTCCTAACCACTTGGTTCTCTCTACCTATTACTAAGAAGGTACCGAGGCTATATACTAAGGGTGGCGGTTAGTGATTGAGATGCACTGGTGACGACCATTGGCACATCGAGCGTGTTAACGTGGTGGCGTAAAACACTGCTAGAGAGAGCAAAGGCCACGCACAACTTATATATATTTCTATATATATACGTATACATATGAACCACCCACATATTCTGCGTGCAGACTTTTACGACTGTCTCATGCAACACCCCCTCTCCTTTTGGAAGAGAAGCTCCACGGCATTAGCTGTGGCTCCTCGTGGCGGCGCACATGATGATATGGTGTTAGCTAAAGCGGGGAGCCTTCAATGCAGCGACCCCTCTTACTTTGTGATGGTTACTCCACTACCCGTGCGATAACTCATCCCGTAGGTTAAAGAATCATCACTTTAACCTCTCTACACTGACGCAGCTTCTAACGAACGGTCAGTTGGAACGAAGCACACTTTTGTTTCTTTTCGTGAGCAAAGACGGGTTATAAACGTTTCCCAGCAGCTTACAACTACTACCACAAACTTGGATGGTGTAACGTACGTTATTTCCATTCCCCCCTTAGAGAGAAGGGACGCTTGAATGGTGTAACGTACGTTATTTCCATATCACCCTTAGAGAGAAGGGACACTAGAATGGTGTAACGTACGTTATTTCCATTCCCCCCTTAGAGAGAAGGGACACACTTGAATGGTGTAACGAAGGTTATTTCCATTTCCCCCTTAAAGAGAAGGGACGCGGCGTCGCGGGCCAATGCTGCCAATGGACGCTTAGCGCTATTACTAAACATTACAATCAAAAAGTTTTGATGTAACATAGCTACCTGGTTGATCCTGCCAGTAGTCATATGCTTGTCTCAAAGATTAAGCCATGCATGTCTAAGTACAAGCCGATTTAAGGCGAAACCGCGAATGGCTCATTAAATCAGCTATGATTCATTGGATCTGTACCCACACTTACTTGGATAACTGTGGTAATTCTAGAGCTAATACATGCACCACGTCTCTGACCGCAAGGGAAGAGCGCTTTTAT
>JAXIVD010001266.1:85000-90000 GCA_036785275.1 Cancer borealis | reverse complement strand
TGTGTGTGTGTGTGTGTGTGTGTGTGTGTGTGTGTGTGTGTGTGTGTGTGTGTGTGTGTGATGTTTTTATGTATGTATGTATAAAAGTGACTCTTTGGACACCGATTTCGTCATGTGTGTGTGTGTGTGTGTGTGTGTGTGTGTGTGTGTGTGTGTGTGTGTGTGTGTGTGTGTGTGTGTGTGTGTGTGTGTGTGTGTGTGTGTGTGTGTGTGTGTGTGTGTGTGTGTGTGACTTGAGTAAAATGTGTTTGTCTGTGTCAATGTGTGACCTTGCTGAGTACTAGAGAGGAGAAGGAGGAGGAGGAGGAGGAGAGGAAGAGAGAAAATGATCAAACAAAAACTGAAGGGAAAGGAAGGAGAGATAAAAATAATGGTAGGAGGCGTAAGAGACAGTGGATGATAAAAAAAAAAAAAAAAAGAGGAGGAAAGGAAGACTGATAAATTGGAGAGAAAGAAAATATAACAGAAAACAGAAAGAAAAAATTGAAGAGACAATCAAATTAAAAAAAAAACAATAATTAAGAGAAAAAGAATAAAAGTAAAGAGAAAATAGAATAGACAAATAAATAAGAAAAAGCAAGAAACAGGTAAATATTTAACAGGTGTGTGAAATCTACTTAGGTATGCATGTGGCCAGGTAAGGTTCACCGTGTCCTTGACGTCCAAGCAGTCATAGCAGGAATTCATGCTGGAGGGTTTTGGGCGTCGTTAAGGTAGACTCAAGGGTATAAACTTAGGTATATTCTCCCTTTGAAGCTAGAAGAGGGGAATAGAAGGGGATGTATGGTAGGGGAAGTACTAGGAAACAAGGGGAATGGTAGGAAGGGGGAGAGAAGGGTAGGGTGAGGGGAGACAGGGTGAGGGGAAGGGTAGGGAGGGTAGGAAGGTCACCTAGATATATGCTATGTTGACCGACTTATACCCAAGCTTCTCTCTCTCTCTCTCTCTCTCTCTCTCTCTCTCTCTCTCTCTCTCTCTCTCTCTCTCTCTCTCTCTCTCTCTCTCTCTCTCTCTCTCTCTCTCTCTCTCTCTCTCTCTCTCTCTCTCTCTCTCTCTCTCTCTCTCTCTCTCTCTCTCTCTCTCTCTCTCTCTCTCTCTCTCTCACACATTCCTTCACTCCTCGTTACAGTTATTTACACATTTCTTTGCCCTCATTCCGCTACTGTTTTCTTTTTCTCTCTTTTTCTCTTGTTTCTCTCTCTTTTTTCTCTCTTTTTTTTCCCTCCCTTTAATGTTTGTGTTGTTAGGTTGTGATGGTGGTGGTAGTTCTATAATTTTTTTTTTATTTGTTATTCATTTTTTTTTACTTTTATCTACGTAAGTTATATTTGCTAGTTTTTTTATATCTCCTTTTTATTAACCTAGTATTTCTCTCTTTCTTTCTTTCTTTCTTTCACTTACTATGCAAAAATAAGACAAAAAAAGAAAGAAAATAAACAATGAAATGATAAAAAATTCAAGAAGAAAATGAAAAGATTTATGAAGGTAACACTTTTTTTTTGTTTATTTTTCCTAATTAATTTTTTTTTTTTTCCTCCTTTCTTTCTCTCTTTTATCAAAATTTTCCTTATTCATATTTTCTTCTACCTCCTTTTTCATCTCTTTCTTTTTTTTATTGACGTGTTTGTCATCCATCTTCCATAGAAAATAAAAAGAAGAAAAGAGAGAGAAAAAAAATAATGGATAAATACAGTAAATGGAGAGAAATGTTATATTAAACCCTTTCCAATTTTCTTTATTTTCTCTTTCCCATTTTCTTTATTTTCTCTTTCCCATTTTCTATTGTCTACCTTCACATTAGAAAACGAAGAGTATAAAGTAAACAAACAAAAAGCCTTATAAGGAATGACTGGCAAGAAAAGTTATAGAAATAAAGAGAGAGAGAGAGAGAGAGAGAGAGAGAGAGAGAGAGAGAGAGAGAGAGAGAGAGAGAGAGAGAGAGAGAGAGAGAGAGAGAGAGAGAGAGAGAGAGAGAGAGAGAGTCACCTTGAAAATGCATGACAACACCTGCTCATGAATTTAAGGGTTTACCTGAAAATTACTTTATATATACATTTTTTATCACACCCTTCCCTCCTCCTCCTCCTCCTCCTCCTCCTCCTCCTCCTCCTCCTCCTCCTCCTCCTCCTCTCCTTGTGCTCCTCCACCCATTTCCTTCCTCCTCCTCCTCCCTTTCCTATTACCTACGATTATGTAGTCCTCCACCCTTCCTTTCCTCCTCCTCCTCCTTCTCTCCTCTCCTCCTCATCATCATCATCATTCATCATCATCATCATTTATTTTCATTATTTCGTTGTTGTTTTCACGTTTGAGTCTTTTTTTTTTTTTTTCCCTTGTATTATGTCATTATGTTTTCTTATTGTTTCGTATTTTTCATTTATTTTTTTTTCTTTATTCCTTATTTATTCTTATGTTTTTCTTTCACATTCATTCGTTAACTTTCTCCTCTTCTTCTTCTTCTTCTTCTTCCTTGTGTTGACCTTTTCCTTCATATCCTTCCTTCCTTTCCTTCCTTCCTTCCTTCCTTCCTTCCTTTCTGTACTTTTATCCACATTTCTTTATATTTACTCTCATTATCTTCTATTCTCTCTCTTCCTTCTTTGTTATTTCGTCATTTCTTGGGTTATTTTCTCTCTCCTCGCCAGTTACCTGTGTTATTTTCTTACCTCTGATTCCAGGTGTATATTCGAGGACGATATGAAGTGAAAGTATTGTGTTTACTATGCTACTGAGACCCTGTGTGTGTGTGTGTGTGTGTGTGTGTGTGTGTGTGTGTGTGTGTGTGTGTGTGTGTGTGTGTGTGTGTGTGTGTGTGTGTTCAGATTGACATCATGTTAATAGTTCTTTGCTTTCATAATTCGTCTTGTTATCTTCTTACGCTTTGTCTTTTTTTCTTTATCGTATTCTCTCTCTCTCTCTCTCTCTCTCTCTCTCTCTCTCTCTCTCTCTCTCTCTCTCTCTCTCTCTCTCTCTCTCTCTCTCTCTCTCTCTCTCTCTCTCTCTCTCTCTTTTTCTCTCTCTTCGTCAACAGGAACTATGGTCTTGCCTTTACCCGGGAAGCTAAAAGTGATTCTCCGTTTTTTATCACCTGTTGAGAGGGAGGACCAAATCTTTACAGCCACCATGACGGTAACTCAAGGCTACAAGTATAAGAGAATCCGGTAATGCTTACAAGGAATTTAAACCCTTATGCAACACTAAGACGTGATTTTGTTACTAAGGGGATGAGACGGATTTATTATATTTTTGTTTTTATTTATCTGTCTATTTATTTGTTTATTTATCTATCTATCTCTTTCTTTTTCTCTTTTTTTGTCTCGACGTGGCCTTGCAAAAACAGAGAGAGAGAGAGAGAGAGAGAGAGAGAGAGAGAGAGAGAGAGAGAGAGAGAGAGAGGAGAGAGATCTATTACATGCTCAACCTAACACATTCATCTCATATATCAAACTTTCCTGGGTGTTCTTTCACTATTTTCCCGACACTTTCGAAATCAAGTTCTGGAAAGTTAACATTTTCTTCCCTCCCTCTCTTGTTCTGGAAAGTAGAGTTACGATGTTACTTCCATGTTCTTTCTGTTCTGGAATTCCGGTAATGACTTTAAACCCGCCTCCGGACGCGCTTTCCTATCCCCAAGAAACATCCTGCCATTGTGTGGAGGTTATTTTCCTTTAGCTGCCCATTGAAAGAGTTGCGCAGAGGCTCGTTTTCTCTCGTTCTTCCGCTCCATATTGGTTTTCTATGAGCGGATTTCCATCATAAAACCAATCATAAAGAGAAACTACTTCACATAATCGTCAAAATGGGGTGAAAATCCATTCTATGTGTGTGTGTGTGTGTGTGTGTATGTGTGTGTGTGTGTCTCTCTCTCTCTCTCTCTCTCTCTCTCTCTCTCTCTCTCTCTCTCTCTCTCTCTCTTCTCTCTCTCTCTCTCTCTCTCTCTCTCTCTCTCTCTCTCTCTCTCTCTCTCTTCCTCTACACACGCCCGCAGATATGGTTTCTCTCCCTGAAGTCTTATTCTCGTAAATTGAGGAAAATTGTACTTGTGAAAATGACACTTTTGAGAAAATACCAATAATATTACTCGACTTTCGTTTCTTTTCTTTTTCATTTATTAGAAGGATTACTTGGGATTACATAGGAAGGATTATTACAGAGTCTATAATAGGGGATATGAGATTATAGTTTCACCTTGATCTATACCCAAATCTTTCTAACTAGTAAAGTAATGGTCAATAGGACTCATAACCCTCTTTTTATCCCTTTCTCAGCCACGTGTAACTAAAGGGACTGTCTACTGTATAACCTTGACCTTTATCCACCTCTTTACCTCCTTTAAGTCAGTATATGATAGTCAAAAGGACTCATAACCCTCTTTTTGCCCCTCCTTAGCCACGTGTAACCAGAGAGACTATCTACTATATAACCTTGATCTTTATCTTATTTAAGTCAGTATATAATGGTCAAAAGGACTTATAACCCTCTTTTTCCCCTCCCTTAGCTACGTGTAACCAAAGGGACTGCCTACATTGTGACCTTGAGACTGCAGAGTGTGTGAAGTGTTTGTATGTGATAGATGCGTCCTCCAGGCTGTGTTTGGCTGTGTGTCCCTTAGGCTACACAACCACCTGGCCCACTGACAGCAACCTTTTGGGCAGAGTGTGTACAGGTGAGAGAGTAATGA
This sequence comes from Cancer borealis, assembly GCA_036785275.1. NCBI lineage: Eukaryota > Metazoa > Arthropoda > Malacostraca > Decapoda > Cancridae > Cancer > Cancer borealis. The sequence continues at coordinate 85,319 of JAXIVD010001266.1, read as the reverse complement.
CGTGTTTTTTGTATTTGTTATTCTTCTTTTTTTATTTATTTTTTAGTTTATTGATCTTTTTTTTTATGTTCGTGTTCATTTTGTTTTTATTTTTCGTATTCTGTTTCCTTGTTGGTAATTGTTTGTTTGTTTTTTATCTTGTTTTAGGCTTTCTTTTTGCTGTTATTTTCTATTTACCATCTCCCTATTCCATTATTTTCTTTTTGCCTAATACATTTCCCCAATTTTTCTATATATATACTACAATTTCCAATATACAAACCTTTATACTACAAATTCCCTTCATTTCCCTATTACATTCCCCATTTTTCCTTTCATA
>JAXIVD010001266.1:77500-82500 GCA_036785275.1 Cancer borealis | reverse complement strand
ACCTACAAGACCCCCACGCCTTGTAGCCCAAACCATGAGACTCAGAGACCCTTCCTATCCATCAGGGAACAAATTCTAAACCTAAGAAACATGGAACAGAGACAAGAAGCAAGAAATGTGGATAAATATGTCACTCCAGAGGGTAGCCCAACGCGACATCACCTACTACCGGATAGGATGTTGAAGAGGGAGTGTGAGGCGCCCTTACCGGAGTCCCCAAGGGCGTGTCTGGGTCCTACGGTGTTTGAACGCAGTGCTGTCAACGCCGTGCTGCCTGGAAGTGATGTGTATACCAATATTATCCGTAAGCCAGTGTTGCCAGCAGGTGATCCCTACCAAGACGACACAATTGATAGAAAAGAGAACCTTAGAAGAGGAGAAAGAGGAAGAGGAGGTCATCGTAAGACTCCAAGAAGCTGTAAGATGGAGGCCAGGCGGCAGTTATCAGTTCCAAGATGTGACCTGACCACTGACCTTTGACTTGTGAAATGCAAGTGGAAGAAAAAAAGACATTAACTCGTAAATCTACTAAGTGAAGGAAAAGTTGTTATGTATATTTTGAAGTGGATGAGAAGAGTTGAAGTGTGAGTCCACGTTTGTAAATAGTGAAGGAAGGAAGCATTTATTTTGTACATAGTTAAGAGGAAGCATTTCTCCAACACACTGATGACGCAACACAACCTGGATCTATGTCTTCATCATCTCCCTGGAACCTTAGATGATAGTTCAAGATTACATAAAGGACGTCAAGAATTTTGTTTTCAAGAATCTTCATAATAGACTTTTACCTCGTTTTCTCCATCTCAACCACCACCACCACCACCACCACCACAACCATACTACCACAACCACAGCCTCTCCCATTCTACGTCTAATTACTTAAAGAATGGAAGTATGCAAGCTAAAGGAATCAAGCTCGTCTGCAACACCTCAAAATTGTCAAAATCAAGGTATTTTTTATTTTTTGTATTAGAAATTTGTTATTATTATTTTGGTAATTATTGTAGTTTGTGGTGTTGTTTTATTGTTTGTTGTTTGTTTGAATTTATTATATGTGGTTGTGTGTGATTTTATTTTTCTGTTTAACTTTAGATTAGAAATTGTTTCAGTAGAATTAATGGAACATGTTTAGTAGTAGTAGTAGTAGTAGTAGTAGTAGTAGTAGTAGTAGTAGTAGTGACGGTGGTTGTAGTTGGATGGAGCCACACACACACACACACACACACACACACACACACACACACACACACACACACACACACACACACACACACACACACACACACACACACACACACACACAAACACACACATTTTCAATAATTTTCTATTTTTTTCATATTTTTTTCTTTTACTCATATATCATTCATATTTTTTTCATATTTTATCATATTTTTTTTTTAATTTCCCCATCGCTCACCTGTATCACTTAACTGCAAGAAAATTAAGACAATAATTTTACCATATTTCAAACGCCATAGCTAGTGCGTGTTTTTTTTTTTTTTTTTTTTTTTTTTTTTAGATTGTCACACATATACTTTCCATACTTTTTTGACACCTTTTTTTTTTTTAGTTACAGTAATACAAATTTCACTTAATAACAGATAACACACATTACTATAGTCAGATTCTCACTTATATTCGCTCAATGATGTACTTAATTTTATTTATAAATGAATTAATTGTTGACGAAAGTAAGAAATAAATAATTGTCTGTCTGTCAATTTTATACTTTTTTATCTCATTAAAGGAAACGTGAATTTGAAGTTGATAATTGTAATCTTAATATTCTCTCTCTCTCTCTCTCTCTCTCTCTCTCTCTCTCTCTCTCTCTCTCTCTCTCTCTCTCTCTCTCTCTCATCATAATATTCGTCAATTCTGCTCAATTTCGTTCAATAATAACAATAATAACAATAATAACAATAATAACAATAACAATAATAATAATAATAATAATAATAATAATAACAATAATAATAATAATTCCCTCCCCTTACTTAACCTAGTCATATTCAAATCATCAATAGATAAACAAAATACAAAAAAAAAAAAAAAAAAAATCACCAAAGAATTTTTTTACTTATATTATAATACAGTATTTATTCACATTTTTTTTTTTTTTTTTTTTTTGGCAACCCATCGTAAGGTCTGCCGATTGTCATTTGTTTTCTCATTATAATTTTACGTCTTGTATTATAATGTACGTTGTGTAAAGCAGTATTAATCAACTAACTCTGTATAGCAATTGTAGTGTTTGTATCTTCCATTGTTTGTATATTTTGTAGTATAGTATAACAATAATAATAATGATAATGATATGTATGTAATTGTTTGTGCATGTCCTTCCCTGAGAGAGAGAGAGAGAGAGAGAGAGAGAGAGAGAGAGAGAGAGAGAGAGAGAGAGAGAGAGAGAGAGAGAGAGAGAGAGAGAGAGAGAGAGAGAGAGAGAGAGAGAGAGAGCACAGGTGTTCTAATGACGTATAAGACTAACTGGCAATACATCTTAAATTCATAAGTTAATGGTGAACTTTGACAAGCTAGAACCATAATGTAGTAGTAGTAATAGTGGTAGTAGTAGTAGTAGTAGTAGTAGTAGTAGTAGTAGTAGTAGTAGTAATTATAGATGAAACGAAAGCTAAAAGGAAAACTATTTATTTGTTTTCTAAGGTTGTTCCCCTCATCAATTATAAATATAGTTCAAAATCTTAACAATAGAGGACAGTGTCACGCATTTTAACAACCAATCACTAATCACTAATCACCAATCACCAACCTAATCACCAATCACCAACCTAATCACCAATCACCAACCACTAATCACTAACCTAATCACCAATCACCATTAGTACTACCCACTCTGATGTTAATTAAGTGTTGAGCCGTGAGTTTGAAGGTCTCGTACACGGATGGGAAGAGTAATTACCTGCTAGAATGAGGTCATTACACCACGACACCTGTACAAATGACGGTGGTGGTGGTGGTGGTGGTGGACAGGTAACGATTGTAGGAGAAAAAATGTAACAGGAAATAAATAACAGAAAAAAAGTAACGAGAAAGAAAGTAACCTAAATAAAATTACTACTGTTACTTTTTGTCATGATACTTTTTTTCCCTAGCATAAATTGTTTCTTTTTTTCCCGTTACTTTCTTCCCGAGTTCCATGGTAACAGAGAGGGTTGAATCACCTATCATATCAGGGCTAGAAGGACATACATTCAACAGGTGTTTTCAATCAATGTTAGGATTGTTTGCAGGTAAATTCCAGGTAACACAGAAAATACCTGTGAGGGAAGATTTGAATATGATAAAATTCTCTTTATATATATTTGCATCTATACTGGTCTTCTTCCTGCATTCAGACTCGCATCAGTTCCTTTCATTAATGTTTATTATTTTGTTATTGCTGCATTCAAGCATTATATTAGGGTATACGATGTGTATTACTATGTTTGTATGTACTACGGCCCGCTAGCGTAAACATGAAGGTAAACAAACAAACAGACATATAAACAGATCAGCACTTTCTCATTTATATATATATTTTTTTTTTTTTCATGGTACGATATTTAATAGTTTAGTCTTTCCTTGTATTTATATATTTTCACTTTTATTTTATTTAATTACTTCTTAGTTTTTCTTCATTACTGTAAAAAGATCAAGATTGATAAGAAAACAAAACAAAAATGACTCATTGTGCGCATCATGTAAAGTTTCAATGTAAGAATGTTTAATATTTTTCGTTTTTGTCCATTTATTTTGGTCTTTCTATACCTAAGAACTAACATATCATCCTTGAAAAGAGTTTAATAGCAGGTGTAAGTGTGTGTGTGTGTGTGTGTGTGTGTGTGTGTGTGTAGGTGTGTGTGTGTGTGTGTGTGTGTATGTGTATGTGTGTGTGTGTGTGTGTGTGTGTGTGTGTGTGTGTGTGTGTGTGTGTGTCCATCAGCTGTGTACCACCTTTCAGAAATGCGATTCGTTAGTGCCACACTTGCACCAAGCCAGCCCACACTGCGTCACTGCGCCGCTCGGGTCAGTACACACACACACACACACACACACACACACACACACACACACACACACACACACACACACACACACACACACACACACACACACACAATACATCAACAAATTCTGAAACTGAAGACTAGTGTTATTTCCGTCAACTTCCATATCTTGTCATCCAGAACGACTCTTAGTAACATATGTTCACCTGTGTTGGAGGGCAGGTAAGACGCGGTACCTGCTGCATGTTACCTGTCCTAATCGTGCTTGATTAAGGAATACCTGTGCCGCCCATGTTACAATGATATGTAATTCTGGTCATATTTGTATCTAGGAAGAAAAAAATATATATATATACGTCATTGTTTTGTGATTGAAATGTTGCAAAAAAAAAAGTGTTGGTCAGTGTTTTGCATTTAAAAAGAAAATTCATAATGTTAAATGAGTAACATTTATTTCCGTGCGAAGAAGCATTGAAATAGAACGTCCTACTTTTTTATTTTTCTCTCTCTCTTTCTCTCTTTCTCTCTCTCTTTTTCTACTTGAACTGAATCATCAAAGAGCAATTTCGATACATCTGAGCCCTGACAGGTGTTAGGGAAGTTAATTACCATAACTGCTACCCACGTCAGCAGAGCATTTCAGGTGTGTCTCTCTGCTCTGTGCCTCAAACCGTATTACCAACTATGTAACGTCTGCCTAACTTTGTCCTTCGACCTTCCTAACACTTTTTTCCTGCCACTTTCCTAACACGTTTTCATTCCACCTTCCTAACACTTTTGCCTTCCACCTTCCTAACACTTTTTCCTACCACCTTCCTAATACATTTTCCTTCCACCTTCCTAACACTAACTCAAATATATTATCAAGTAACTCAAAAAAACAGATTAACTTTTTTTTTCTACTTTCCTGGTTATATTTGAAGCTTTTTTTCTTCTATACTCTTTTCATTTTACTTTCTCAACTTTTCTTTAATCTACCTGGTTAAATTA
>JAXIVD010001266.1:60000-72500 GCA_036785275.1 Cancer borealis | reverse complement strand
CACGAAGGTCACAAGAAGAAGAAGAAAAAACTCAAGGTGGAGGAGAGAGGAAGGCGTGTCCATATTTAAGACAATTTTCTGCTGTTTAACCCACCAAGTGACAGGTATTACGACTCATCTGTATACATTAATCACGCTAAGGGCTGCCAGGTGTGTTAATGAGCGTGACAGGTGTGTGGGACGGACAGAAGAGGAGAGATAAGGGAAAGTGTGACGCTAGGCTTGGGAGACACTTCAGATTGGGTTTGTTATTTTTTTCATTATATTGTTTTAAAGTTGGTATTCGTGTTTGTTTTTGCTTTATTTGGTGTTATAGTGTATGTATGGTGTGCGTGTGTGTGTGTGTGTTATATTGTGTTGATTAGTAAGATACGGTATAGTGTGGTGTAATATTTTTGTCCCTTAAACTTACTCACCGTCAATGTTAACGATATTTTAACAGTAATTAGTGACGTAAGAATTCATTAATTTATTACCTCACTTTATATTTTTTATTTGTTTATGTATTTTTCATTATTTTCCTATTTTTGAAGAACGGATGGTTAAAAGTTATATTGGAAAAAAAATAACTGATCACTATTAATCACGCCATTTAACAAGGTAATAATGGCATGACAGGTTACAGATTCTACATTTATTTCCTTGAATCACGTAAATTTTGAAAGGAAGATTAAGCTTTATATAAAACATTAACTTAACCTTGTCACCTCCTATGAATATATTAAGCTTTATAACCCTTTCTATGCATCACCATAGTAAGGAAAATGTTAGGATTGTTGCTGATTGTTATGTAATAACAATAAATAAATATGATATATCCTAACAACACATTAATTCATAAAAAATATATAATCTTTCTGTAGCACTTTGCACATAGAACAAAATAAATATATCAATGAATTGCAGAAAATTAAGGTTTAAACATCTATAAATTATGAAATATGTGTGAAATAATTGCACAAAAATAATCAATACATAAAGTGCAGAGAATGAAGGTTTCAGCATCTATACATGAGGAAATATATGTGAAATAATTACAAACATTAATCTTATCAATGTAAATACCACTCTTATCAATCATATGAGTTAGTAACGTTGTGATGTCCTTACTTAATCCATGACACTAGATAACAGGGTGATAAGATAGTGCATATCATCTCGGTAAAGGTTGATAGTGGCTCGGGGAGTACAGTGCTTTCATATACAACCAGATTTACACAATTACTCTCGCCATCACAACTATTAATATTCTCCCGCAATGAACAGATATCGGTCAGTGATAATTCCCTATGTCTACCTTGTACCTGGAAATATAAGGAAATTCTACGTCAATATTAGTCTGATTACATGATATGGTTATTAATTCTTTAGTTTAGGTTTAGAGTTAGGTATTGGTTATTAGTCTTTCATCGTGCGTCCTTAACTTAGACGTATTATGGAAGCAATGTTGAAAAGTAGGCAGTGAAAGTTTATTTATAAGTAACTATAAAAGGGAACATAGAATACATTGATTCATACAACAAATTTAACACACAGAAAATTCTCATGTTGGTGTGACATTTGTGTTTATCTTACAAGTGTGTGTGTGTGACTCATCCTTATCCTCATGTAACTTCCTATATATGACACGTCCCCTCACCCTCACAGTGTTGGAAGGATGCAGGCGGGGGGCATGCCAGCCATGGGCCCACAAGGGATCCCTCAGATGGTGCCCATGACCAAGGTGGAGCTGAGTGTTTCTGCAAAGTAAGTACACCTGTAGTAATAGTAGTAGTAGTAGTATCCATAAATATAGAATAGGACATCAAATAATAACCTTTTCATCATCTAAACTCTCACTGGTAACGGATCTTTTTAATATCCTGCAGGGGCCTGAGGGATAAGGACACCCTGAGTAAGAGTGATCCTTTGTGTGTGTTGTATATAAAGGAGGTTGGGCTGGACCGCTACGTGGAGGTGGGCAGGACCGAGATGATCAAAGACTCACTCAGCCCACAGTGGATACGCAAGTTTGAGGTGGACTACAGGTTTGAGGAGAGACAGGTGGGTGGTGGAGTGGTTAGGGGAAGGGAATATGGAGTGTTTTCAATATCTAATTTGTTCATATATATATATATATATATATACTGTTTTACTTTCATTTTATTAACCTCTTTATTGTTTTTAACACTTTTCTGTTGGTATTATCACACACACACACACACACACATTTATACCCTTTCTGCCCCTCCCAGATGCTACGGTTTGCCATCTACGACTGGGACAACAAGAGTACCAATCCTGGTGACCAAGACAAGCTGGGGAATGTGGAGTGTTCCCTTGGAGAGATCATGGGGTGTCAAGGCTCCCAGGTGAGTGTGTGGTGAGCTCAGGGGAGGGAGGGAGGGAACAGGTGTTTATAAAGACGCACTACTATCATATCACTCTCCTTCATTATGTTATGGATTTATGTTGATGAAGATAGGAAAAAAGTTAATATTACAGTTCTGACATCACACCCGCTGACCCTCACCCCTCACCCCCACTCCCCTCACAGCTTAGCAGGACCATTGAGGGAGGCACCGGCGTCCTCATGATGCAGGGAGATGAAATGTCAGCCTCTAAGGAAGTAATTACCATGAACTTCAATGCCGTTGACCTCGACAAGAAGGACTTTTTAGGCAAGAGTGATCCCTTCCTCATCTTCTACCGCTGCAACGACAACAGCTCCTACCTGGCTGTGCACAAGACTGAGGTGATCAAGAAGACCCTCAACCCAGTGTGGAAGCCCATCGTGGTGCCGGCCAGGACTCTGTGTGCCGGGGACCGAGGCCGAAGCATCAAGATTGAGTGTTATGATTGGGACTCAGACGGATCACATGACTTGATTGGGGAATGTTACACCAATCTGGAGAGGTGAGGATTGGTGAGGAAGGATTGGTGTCAGGGATGGGACTGTGAGGTGATGGTGTGTTCAGGTAGAGTCAAGCAGGGATTTCTAGGTAGAATGTGATGAATTAAAGCTCTTTATACACATACTACAGGACTTACTTCTAAATCTTACTTATTATGTATTACGATTCCCTGACTTAATAAAGGAAGGGAGGTTTATTCTCACTTGAATCAACGTCTTGCCACCTCTAACCAACTCCCTTCACCATTCCACACTTGCTACACTCCACTGCTACCTCCCTCCACCTTCTCCAACCTTCCTTTCACCTACAATAACCACCTACACCCTTCCACTAACAACCTCAATCACCTCAACCACTCTCCATAGGTTACTAGAGGGCACGGGAACCACCAATGTGTATCAATTCATCAACCCAAAGAAGAAAGCCAAGAAATCAAGTTACAAAGACTCCGGGAAACTCCACTTGCGTTCCATCACCAGCCACGTGGAGCCGTCCTTCCTCGACTACATCCGCGGAGGCACACAGGTCCACTTTACTGTAGCGGTGGACTTCACGGCCTCCAACGGGGATCCACGCACACCCGCCTCCCTCCACTACCGCCAGGCTGGGATGGATAACCAGTACTCCATCGCTATTAAGGCTGTCGGGGAGATTGTACAAGATTATGACTCTGGTGGGTGTGTGTGTGTGTGTTCTAAAGATCTGGGTGTGTGTGTGTGGTTTTTTTTTTTTTTTTTTTTTTTTTTTTTTTTTTTTTTTTTATTTTATTATTATTATTATTATTATTATTATTATTATTATTATTATTATTATTATTATTATTATTATTATTTATTTTTATGGTGTGGTTTGATTTATTTGTCACTGTATGTTCTCTTGCCTCATTTCCTCCTCCTCCTCTTACTCCTCCTCGTTCCCACAAACATCATCCCTCTCCCTCTCATTCCCACACTTACACATACCTCCATTCCCATTCCCATTCCCATTCCCATAACTCCCGTGCATTCCTTCCCCGCAGACAAGATGTTCCCTGCGCTTGGTTTTGGTGGTCGCATCCCTCCAGACTGGGCCGTCAGCCATGAATTCTTCCTCAACGGCAGCCCGGACAACCCCTACTGCCAAGGTGTTGGGGGGGTACTGGAGGCCTACTACAAGTCCCTACAGACAGGTGCGGACCATACATACACACACACACACACACACACACACACACACACACACACACACACACACAAGAAAGAGTATAAGATAACACACTGACCTCTCATCCTTCCTTCCTCCAGTTGGACTCTACGGCCCCACAAACTTTTCTCCGGTCATCAACCACGTGGCTAATTTTGCCCGAGCGAACCAGGACGGGAATAACTACTTTGTTCTTCTCATTATCACCGACGGAATTATTTGCGGTGAGTTGCATTACCTTCCTCTGGTAACTACATTGCATTATATTCAACTTCTGGTTATTGCACATCTCTCTCTCTTAACTTTCAATTCCTTTCTACTCCGCTTCATTCACGCTACTTTGACTTGATCCCAGACTTGCCCGCCACACGCAAGGCTCTGGTGTATGCCTCAGACCTGCCCATGTCGGTGATCATCGTGGGTGTGGGCAATGAAGACTTCTCAGCCATGGAACAGCTGGACGGAGATGAACAAAGACTCAGCTCGGGGGGGAGGTACGCCAGCCGGGATATTGTCCAGTTTGTAGGTGAGTGTATATGTATGTGTTTGTGGGTTGTGGGGAGGGAGGGGAAGGTTGTAGGGAGATAGTGGGGGAGGGAAGAGGGAAAGAGGTAGTGGTAATGCACAGTGTATTGTCACATTAGCACCCATAGAAGCTTAGATGTATTATGTATAAGCTTGTAAATGATCCTTATGGCATTGTTTTGTATGAGTGGAGTGAGAAGTAGGGTGTGAGTGCAAGGTTCCTGTGCTGTAAGGTGGTTAGGTGATCACAGGAGGTGTGTTGTGGTGTTGGGAGGCCGCCAGTGACAGTCTGCATTTGTTCCATTGCTGCCTTGGGGGCCAGCTGGCTTTGTGGTGCAGTGCTCGGCTCGTGACCTAAAGGTTGCGAGTTCGATCCTGAGAGGGTTAGCGCTCTCTCGTTAACCCCAGCAGAACTACATGGCCTATAGATGCCTAGTTTGAGGGGATCCTTTAATCATCTTTTTGATCCATTGCTGCCTTGTCCCTAGGAAGTGTGTGCATCATTTTGTGTTGCAGAAAGTGTCTGTGTTTATTTGAATTGCTGTTTGTGCAGTTGTGAGCTTGAGGGTGTTGGTTGATTGTAATGGATAAGTGATTGTAGATGAACTTCACCTTAGGATGAGGCTTAGGCTGACCTGCAACTAAACAAACGCCATTACTACGAGGAGGAGGAACACAACTCTTTAACAAAACAGCCAGCAAACCAATTGAATATTTCATCATCAATTTTGAAGAACGTAAAATATTTGCGGTTAGGTTGCCAAGGGATTAGAAAAGTTTAATTCAACACCATTGCTTGAGTTCATTTTTTTATACCTGAAACAATCATCTTGACTATAGTATTGAATCTTAAAGTGTGATGAAGGTGATATGCAAGCAGTGATTGTATTGGGTGGTGAGAACGCTGGTCTGCTACTCTTCACCTCCTCACCTTGGTACTCCAGCTCATCTTGCCTCCGTCTCTCCCCTTCCTTCCACCAAGAACTGAGGCGACACTTGGGGCAGAGGGGCGGGCAACACAGCCAGGCCATGCTAGCCAAAGACGTCCTGGCAGAAATCCCTCAGCAGCTGGTCTCATGGATGCGAACTCACGGGTACCAACCTCGCCCTCCCACTGTTCAGGGGCCACTTAACACTTACGGATTTGAGTAGCATTAGTGGAGACCGTTCTTGTTGACTCATCGGAGGTAAAAGGGGAAGCACAGGTTTTAGAATGTGTCGGAGTAGCCTAAGGTATATCCTCCTCCCCTTCCCCCTGTACAGTGCATGAGGTTAAGTGTACGAAGAAGGGGCGTGGTAGCCCGTCGTGCCCCCCCCCCCCCCCACCCTTGTCCCCCCTTGCCAATACTATGCCACTAGATGTTGTGATCCCTTGACTCATATTCCATAATACTTTTTAAAACACAGTACAAAGTGTTTGCTAATGCTCTTCCCATAACTCAGGGTTATTACAGTTAACTTTACGGCAGCTAAGTCTTATGAGAATCTGTTGAGGTTAGTTTTGTTGGAGGATTCAGAATAATGATATTTTAAAAGATCTGCTTTAACCACGCTTCTCAATTAGTGTTTGAGTGAAACTTTGAACTAGTTTGTGTTTTCTTTGATGATTACTAATAGAGTGATTAGTACTCATCTTTTGACCACACTCACACTCACACCTCTGCCTCATGTTTCCTCACCTCAGCACCATTACTCATGCTATCTGGAAGGGTACATTGTTTGCCTTTGCTTGTATCGTGTTATTTGTTTGCCTTTGTTTGCTTTGCTTGTGTTGTGTTGTGCATGAGCTTCCCTTCATGGTTAAGTGTTGGGTGTGGCTTCAGGTGTGGTTGTAATTCCAATTTTGCGGCTTACAATGTCAACCAATTTACCACAAAATTGGAAGGAACACTGTATACATGTTAATAGATAAGTCAATAGTTGGATAGATGATCATAAGACTAATGTACAGAGAAAAATATAGAAACTTTATTTTTTTATATAGAAGTTGTAATCTGTAATGGAGGGTTGACGTGTGTGTGATGTGTAATGAAGTGACAGTGAGGTGAAAGGTGGTCTGAGGCGTGTGTTATGGTGTGAGTGTGTAGTGTGTTGGTGTGTGTGAGTGTGTAGTGTGTTGGTGTGTGAGTGTGTAGTGTGTTGGTGTGTGTGAGTGTGTAGTGTGTTGGTGTGTGAGTGTGTAGTGTGTTGGTGTGTCGGCTGGTGCATGTGTGGCTCCATCCCTTGTTAGTGTTATGCTTTGTGCTGTTCAGTGTTGGTTTGGCTTAGTATTGTTGGTGTGACGCCTTTCATCTCCATTACTCTCTCCTTCCTTACTTTTATTTCCTTTCAGACAGACACACTTGGTTATACATAAGGCCATCCATCTAAACACTTGGGTATTGATAGCTATACTTTGAGCCAAGTAGTTACAAGGTTACTCTAGCACTTCCTTCATTCATTCATTCCTTCATTCATTCATTCATTCATTTTTCTACCTTACTGAGTGTGTTTGTATTTGGTGTGTTTTCTCTCGTTACGTAATTACTCCATCAATACATCGTTTAAAGTTACGTACATCATTATTAACAATTATATCACAGTTTTATTTTAGTTAGACTGATATAGATTAAGTTTTTACCTACAAAATGTACTGGAAAATACATGAAAAGTATTGACACATCCTTCTCTTATCCTGCTTTCATACTTGGGTTATTCAATGCATGACACATTCTATACAGTCAACACACTTATTCTCTGGCCCGTGTTGATGTGCAGCAACTTGGACATGGAATAAGGTGGAGCAGTGTGGAGTGTGTACATGTGAAAACAAATGATCAGTGAGGCTAATGTGGAGTGATGAGCTAAGAGTGTGTGTGTGTGTGTGTGTGTGTAGGGTTAGCAAGTCATCACAGGTAGATAGTAGATGAATAGGTTAGAATAGGTATAAGTCGAGCATGTCAAGTGATAGCACGTAGCAGTAAGAGTGAAGTATATCCCTGTGTGGTCAGGAACATATTTTTTAGTGTTAGTTAAGAATTAGTATACTTAGCACAGTGTTAGTACATAGTCTAGTGTGTTAAGTCTCTGCGCAACACAGTCATACAACACAGGACCATACAACTAATACACTGACTATGTAGAGTAAAGTAAAGGGCAGTGTAGGAGGCAAAACACACTTCACCTTCACCCCAGTGTGTTATGAGAGTGAACACCTCAGGTCACATTCATCTTTGCAGAACTGCGAAGGTTCGTGTCCAACAGGCAGGAGATGTCCCAAGCATCCCTGGCCCAGGCGGTGCTGCGTGAGGTTCCTGCACAGCTGCTGGCCTACATGCGCCACATCCATAGTGTCAAGTAGGAACCAATCATCACATCCTTACAGGACAAGTTCCTTACACACTCACGGCTTCATTGTTTACCAGACATTATATACTGACATTATGCATTGCTTCTAATATTTTTATTTTATTTTTTTCTGTAGCTACTTAAACAAACACACACACATACACTTTATTGACCTTTCACTCAGTCTTTCTCTGTTTCCGTGAGTTTTATGCTGTTTGGTCACAATAAATATAGAGAAATGGGATTTTAGAAAACGACTATATTTTTTTTAACAAAGTTTCACCGATTTCTAGACATTGACTCATTTAAAATTATTTCCTTTCACTTTAAAATTCAGAAACACAGTTACCACAACCATCAGTGAGACATTTACAAAACATAAACACAGAAAATAAGGTGCAAGGCAGTCTACCTTTTTATAACCAGATGGAGAAGTGTAATGCCAATAATTCCCTTCTCTTCCCTGTACTTTCCTTCTCTTCCCTTCCCTTCTCTTCCCTTCCCTGCCTTCACCATGACTACACTACCTCTCCACCGCACCTAAACAGGCATCGCAGGTTTATTATTTACTGGAGTCACTAGCGGAAAGGGTGAAGCTTGTGAAAGCTGTAGGAAAGCCATTATCTCAGTATTTGTCGTCTCTGGTGTCTGAAAGTAAAAGGAGTATCAAGTCCTCTCCTTAATCCTGAACATCGATTGCCAGACAACCTAACCTCACCACTACTACTTCCTCCTCCTCCTCCTCCTCCTACTACTACTACTATTCCTCTTCCTCATGTACCCTCCCTTCCTTTACCATTCCTAGCCATTGAGAAGGAAAGGGGGAGTTGATGGAAAATTCCCAGGTTTGGAACAACGGAACTCATCCATAGAAAGGAAATTATTGGCATTACAGAAGGACTAAGGAATGGAAAATAATGATAAACAGAATGTTAAGCTTTATCTTAAAAAAATAATCTCCATCACCTTGGTTTTGTTGTGAGCCTTGACACCTTATCCATGAATGTGTTTGAACCTTCATTAATGTAACTGTTATGACTCTTAGTGTGAGTTAGTATTTGTATTCTACAACTAAAAGTGTCACAGAACACAATGATACTCACTCAAGGCTTGTGGCGTTCACTAGATAGTTTGTCATACTTCAAACTATGCATCAGCGCCAGTCATTGGCGGAGTGTTTGTTAGTCCAGTCGAGTGGGACATGGTCACCCAACAAGACATTAGTGATAGTGAACAGCAGACGTTACTGCAACAACTAACCAATCTTAAAGATTCTAAACCAGATAAAAATAATTTTATGAATAATGTTAAGGAGACACCGTGCCTGTGAGGCTTAGAGGAACAACTTGAAAATATTAACTAGTCTCCTAATGATGTAGACTTAAGGTTATAATCGAAAGGAGAAACTCCAGTTATTATAGATGATGATATTATAAGCCATTTTGATGGATTGAAGATGAGATCCATGAACGCATCCCAGAGTAAGATGATCAAGGGAAGTTCATTGAAAGTGAAATCATTACACTAATCACGCACACAACCTAATGCTGGTGAGTGTTGCTTTATGAAGGCTGCCTTGCCCTGGCCTTGCCCTGGCCTTGTAGGGCTCATCCATACAGAAGAGATACATAGTTGTTTTTTGAGACTAGATATATGTTACATTGAATTTCAAAACTTCCAATTCTAATTTTCCATACTTTACTCTTTTTGCAAATTTCAAGTTAGGAATCCAGAAGTACTTAAATGTACAGTATATGAGTAAGTAGGTGCCATGTTCCATAATGTGTGTGTTTGTGTGTTAGAATGTATTGGATATCCAGATCTGCATAATAATTTAAATCCGCATCCACATTTATGATAAAATAAACATCCTCATCCACAGAATATATTAACATAAAGCCCACATCCGCTGGTCTCTGAATTCAAACATCTGATACATCTCGCACGTGTGTGTGTGTGTGGAATAATTGTAGTAATTGTATCATGTGCAATGTTAATTTTCTCATTCATTTCCTAATACATTGTGGTCTGCCTTGGATCCAGTTGTTAGTTTAAGTAGAAAAAGAAAATGTATTCCAGCATCAAGTTGTGGGTTCAAGTTTAGAAGATTCGTTTGAAAATTTTGTTTGGTTAATGACATTTTTGCATCACCAAGGTTCTGTAAACAAAATCTTGACCTTCCTCGTTGTTTGTGTTAAGTTTGTTCCATAGACTATATTAGATTGTTTACTGCTTTCCTGGATAACACTTCACATCTACATATTGGAAAAAGTTGGGTTGTTTTATATTTGTTCCTAATTGTTTCGTTTTTGTAACTCATTGATGTAGTGTTGACCTAATTAACCTATAAACCTTTGTTAGTTCCACGTTGGCAATCTTTATAATGCAGATGAATTCCTAACTAATGCTTTACATCAACACCATAAGTAGTTCATATATAACACACCTTACCTTTCATCCACACCTGCAACACACCTAGCTACAGGTATACAGTGAAACTTCTCTATATGCATTGTACTGTTGATTATTACCATAAGAATCATAGCCGAGTGGAATCCAACACTTACAAGTCACATGTGCAACAAATAGCAAAAAAGCAACAGATTGAAGTTCCATCACACACTTATTAGAGTTTGGATTGTCAACGTTTCCTTGTGTTGGTGATGCAGGTGGTGGTGGTGGTGGTGCCTTACACAGCATTGATAGGTGTGACGGAGCCTCCCTCACACAACATAACAGTGTACAAAGGGAGTTTTATACATTACATCCACCCTTTCCTATCACATGAGAAGTATAGATGTCCTCCAACACTTTATATACACATACGTCTTGGTTAGCTCCATCCTTGTGAAGGTAAACCTCTCTCTCATTGTGGTTCACTGTCTACTGTTTAAGGAAAAGAAGAAAAAAAAGTAGCATTAGGTAACCTCGGACCAATGTCACCTTTATGTCCTGCCATTCCATGAAAAAGTTCTCCCAACTTTTCAAGGAACTTTTCTCTGAACTACCTCAACACTTGTGCTATTTCATGTTCTGTTTCTATCTTTGACTTTCCAAGTTGTCTTTACCTGTTGATCGTTCCAGTAGATGTTTTCTTTCAGCACACATGTTGTACGTCAAAGAACAGCCTTAGATAGTGTTGATAAGTAGGAAAGAAGACTTTATACATCGAGTATATATATGATTTACAAAGAGTAAGATAACGTTGAAAACTGTTAAACAAATTATATTTATTAAAATGTTTATCAATGCTACTTATAAGAAATTAGAGTGTGTCAGTGTTATGTTTAGGGTCTGGTGAAGGAAGTATGTTGTAAGGTGTGAGGTGATGGTCTGTTTGAGTCAGAGCATCACCGAGCCACACACCTTGGGCCCAGCTTGCCTTAGTCCTGCTAGTGTTGTGCCGGGATGATCCAGGTGAAAATTCCAACATAATTTGCTTTGTGCGTTATTTGAAATCCATGTGTGCCACCAAAGTGTAATGGTGGCCGAGCAGCATGCAATTGTCATGGTTATGTGAGATGAGAACCTACTCAGGTTTTAGTGAGCCATCCTGTGTGGAGTTCATCATTTAAAGTGAAGTGTGTCCTCCATGTAATGTGTGATGCAGACCTAGAGGCAGGGAAGGGAGGCTCAGAGGGATGGACAGAATCGTGCACTGTTACACACACACACACACACAAGGCCATTCATTACCTACACTTGGTTGGGTTGTTTCCTGTAATGGGTTTAATGAGTTGTGGTAAATAGTACAGCAACATATCCTCACCTCGTCAAAATTATTCCCTTCCCCTTCCTCCCTCACCTCCACACACAGCCTTAGGCCTGTAGAATTATCTGTATTAACCTATCCATTAACATGTATCTACAGCATTTTGTTGTACAGAACCTGTAGGTTGTACTAACGTGCAGATTTCTGAGTAACTTGTAGTGTACTTAAAGTTTTCAAGGTACCATTTTATCATTGTATTATTGCATGTAAGTAAAAAGTAATTGTGTCCAAGAAGACATGTCGGTTGAATGCATGTAAAACAAATTGAAAGAAAGCCGACGGTTTTGTATTATACTTTGTAGCATTGGCAGGAATATAATTATTTGGTTTAATGAGATAACGTTTAGACTAACAACATTTCCAGTCATTAACCTTTTCATTATGACCAAAACTCACCTTTGTGTCCTGCATTACTATAGTGGAATACCATTCACACTTTGCAGTATAATAGTTTTCCTGCAGTCTTTGTTAGCCACAGAGACAACCAAACAATTAATTAACTAGAAAGAGTAATGTGTAAATTTTTCCGTTTATTTTGGTACATTTGGTCATATGAAGGTGTTAATGTACACATGTAACACTAAGATATAGTGTAATGTACTATTTTTGTACTGTATTGGTCCTGATGTGCGTTTCTTGTATTTTGACATTATAAATATGTATTACTTTACCGTCCTCAGACTCACCACTTGACCACAATGCATGAGTGTCAAGCAGGTGTTGCCGTCACACTCGTCAACTGTCCCAACACATGTCTAGTGTTGGGACAGGTCTCATTAAAGTATAATTAAAGTATGAAA
>JAXIVD010001266.1:7500-55000 GCA_036785275.1 Cancer borealis | reverse complement strand
TCTCTCGTTCTGGATGTAGAGGACAGGCAGTACATCTTGTTTCTGGATGGAATCATGTCTTGCCTTTGTTGCAGACAAGTCAATGAAAGCAAATATCTCAACACTACTTCATTTTCAATCAACGTCTGAGACAACCTGATACAGTCTCCTAAATAGTAAACATGTAAACCTTGTAAGTTTGTGAATGAAGGAGTAACTTGGACGTGTTGGCATCAGTGAATTGCATCAAATCATTGCCATGTCGTCCTGTTGTAAGGTTCTACATGAACACATAATGAATAATAATGATGCATAATAATATGCATACATGGAGAATCTATATGCAAGAGTGCCAAATGATGTCATGATGGATGTAAATAAAATACACTTATGGTTGGATATATTGATCCAATAACTGTGTGTGGAGGAAAGCCAATACAATGATGTGATATTTGAAAGGCAGTTATGACTCCTGGATTTAGTTATATTTTCATACAATCACCAGCTTGTGATCCCTCACCTCACCTCCATCCCTAACACGCTGGCCATCAAGTGTTTGACGCAGCACCACCCGACACCCTCCCAAGGGGACACCTGGGAAACACACAGATTATTGTGACCACAGCAAGGGCAGATCACAATAATCTATGGTGTGGTTATATCAGTAACAACAGCATGGCAGGCTGAGTCCAGAATCATCAACGTGCTACAACCAAAGCCCAACAACTCTGAGTGAGGCGTCACCTGCCACCAGCCACCTGCCACCACACCAAGAGTGAGGTGGTATGGATAACACAACGCTGTCATAATGGCATCACAATCATCATCTATGTAGGTATATATGTCCTCTAATGAAACAATGCAATCATCTTTCTTTAATTCACAATTACTGACTTAATATATCCTAAGAGAAAGACGTATTTCAAGAAAATTTAAAAAACAGAATTAATGCAATTCTTCCGAACTACAGTAACAACTTTATGAAAAAGCTAAAATCATGTTAATTTGTACTTAATTGTAGCCTGTTTTACAACAAAGTGTGGCTTGAAGTTTGCACACAGCTGATGCCATCCATTAAGAGATTCATTGATGACGTGGAGGAAGAAGACATGTGATGGGTGTGCCACTCAAGAGGAATGTAGTGAAGTAACCATTCAAATATTCACCAACAAAACACACTTGAGGAATGTTCAACAAAAACCTTAATAATTAAAGTAACACAACTACTGTGATTCACTCATACTATTCACACCTTGAAGTGAACACTGACTGCCAACACCTACATCAATAATTAATGAAGTCAACACCACAGGCTACACAACAACCCCCAAACCACACCACCATAACACATGAAACAATGCACCATCTTCAACTTACACATGAAACAATGTGTCCATCACAATCACCCGTCCATGAAGCAAAACAACCTCACAGAAACACTACAAGGCAACAACTGACACTGTTTGAACACCGTCATTCAAGTTACTTCAATCACAAACTTACTTGACTAATGTCTTTATTATTGAAGGAGTTGGTGCAGGTTAGTGTAGTGTTGAACCAAGTGTTAGATATCAACTCCTCCATCACTGTTACTTTAGTCTTAATTTCACTGCTACAACTTTCCCAAACCTGTAGGTCACATAGATTATATTTAGTACTTGTGTAACTGCATAACCAAAGTTTACCTTTTACCGATTATGAAGTTGAATTATATAGAATAATAAAGTAATGGATCTACTTACACTTCACTAGACATTTTACTCCTCCCTAATGATGCTGGTTTGCTCTTCCTCCTCCTCATCTTCATCCTCTTCTTCTTCATCGTCTTCCTCTTCCTCCTCCTCGTCCCTCTCCGCCTCCCTCAGCACAAACCGTATTATCTCGTAAACCACAATATCGAAGCGTACTGTTTCATCCATCACAAGGTCAGTGATTCTCTCCATGTGAGGCACCCGGTCCACGGTGGAGATCTGGTCCATTATTCCTTCCACAAGACCCGGGAGCCTTGCCAGTACCTGCTGCAGCATCAGGTACTTCTTCATGTACTTCTTGAGTGCGTTCAGCAAGCGGAAAAGCATGATGAGGAAGCGCAGCTGCCGGTCTGCAAGTGTGATGATTTGTTAACATGGGATTCACAACACAAAACATGTGCACTGAAGAACCAACAAGTAACAATGAAGTGATACAAAATACAGCAGCCATAACACAAATCCTGACCACCTCATTCTGTTTTACTTCCTGACATGTTTAGATTTCTGCCAAAAGAATTAGAAACAAGTAATGATTTCATAAGTTACATGAAGTGTCTCAATATAATGTGGGATAAGTTCTGCAAATACTGTAAAATTTAGAAAATCAGGAAATCAATTAGAAAACCTTTGAAAAAATTCCTTCTCTTATTCTGTAAACCAAACATTTATTGAACAGAGGATCACAAGATGGCATCACTCTGTGCCATCACCAAATTAAATGAATTCACCTCCACACTTACTCAATGACTTGTGAAGTTTTTCAAGTATACTCAGTGTTCTTGGTGAAGACAACAGTGCTGGTGATGGACGGGAGTGTCGTGTTCTCCGTGCAGGTGGCAGCGGCGGCGGCGGCGGCAGACGTGTGCGCTGTGATCTCCTTAGTGGCGGTGGTGGTGGTTGTGCATGTCCAGTCCTCCTTAGAGTGGGTGGTGGTGGCAGGTGTGTTCTGCGTGATGTCCTGGGTGGTGGTGGTGGAGGGGCAGGAGGCACCCTCACTGGTGTGCCAGCTCTCAGGGCATCACTGGGAGTCCTAGTGGTGCACGTCCTCCTGCGTTTGGGGTGTGGAGTGCCTTCCTCAGCCTCCTTCACCTGTGTGTGTTGACTCACTGCCCTGTACAGTGCCAACACAGGGAAACATTACAGTACAGTCTGGTATTACTGTGTACTCAAGTAACACAACACACTTTAACTCACAATAAAATCCTAAATTAGTATCATGAAATGTTTTATTGTTATGAAGCATCCTGGTGAGTCTGTCAACTTATCACACATACATGTTTTGAGATTATCTGAGTCTCTCATCATTGTTCTTGAAAAATTTATATCCTACAATCTCTTGTGAATGATTTATTATTTTTATACATGTATGAACACAATATTTACCACATGAACCATCTTTAATGTTTCCCTAGAAAGCACCTGATGCCAAACACTAAAACTTATATATACTTAAATACTATTACTATTTGCCAATCCACCTTCTTTTTAATAGCCTCACCATTGTAAGTTGTCACTCCACACTATGACCACTCTGTACACTGGTCCATCCTTACATGCACTCCCACAACACTAACACTAACACACTCATAGTTTCTGGTTCTTTCTAAATTACACTTATTCTTGTCTTTCCAACAACAACAAATTACAGCATTTTTTGGCCCTATAATAGTAAGCATCCATAACATACATCAGCACAAACTGTAATGACTCACGTTTTGAAACACTTGCAAAATTGGTGAGGGGAGCTGGGGATCCAACCCTTTACTGTACACTCAATCACCCTAACCATCACCAAGGCACAAGTGGAGTTTGGTCCACACTCACTGTCCCGTCAATACAATGCATCTACTTATCATCAATACATACACTCACACATTTTCATAACTCCATAATAGAAATTGTCTAAGTGTTTTGTATGCAAGGAACACGTACCTTTTGAGTCTTTCAGAGCGGCGCAGCGTCACACCGCCTACACTGGTTGCTGCCTGCCAACCACCCTCCATCACCTTACGCCTCGCCTTGTTGTAAGAATCTGAAGGTTAAAATCATTATGTTAGTTCATTCTTACATACATTTAACAATAAGGACATTCCTCCACCCATACCTTTGCTTTCCTACATTGTATAATGACTACAGCTCCTTCTCTTGGTGTGAAAAAACTGTGCATTAGTGAGTACAAATGACCTAAGTAAAGCATGTTAAGCTAACCATTAGGTTAACACAACTGCAAGACTCCCTCCATACTTAAACAAATCAAGGTTAATAGTTAATATTTAATAGATCATGAGTGATCTTACTGCTCATAACAAATTCTGACAAGCTTGATCTGCCTAATCTTTGGTTTGGTGTAGTGTTGTACCCTCACTTTGATGCATGAAATGAGAACTGCAACAATTTCTAAAACACAACAGGAATGGGAGTGTGACAGAACCTCAGGAAGAACACCCAGGACAAGGGAACCATAGCATTGCACCCACATCTGAACACGAGTCAGAATCCTTTACTGAGGCAACTTGAAAACACCCTTACAATACCTGCTACTTGAATGGTCTTGATGGCCTTGCTGCCCCACCCTTCGCCTGGAGCCTCCTTGCAGCGTACGGCCTTGTTGAGCTGCAGGGGTGTCTGGTAGGGTGGCCACCACGTGCTGCTCCTGTGCCCAGTGGTCCAGGAGTCCGGCACAACCACAATGTCACTCGAGCTTCCTAACTCCACCACCAGGAACATAATCCACCTTCAAGCAAAGGTAAATAAAAACTTAAATTAATACTCAATGCTTCACTCTGATGGGGGTATAATTAGTCTATGCTGATGCTTAACTTAACACACACACAATATCCAATATTCCAATATCTTTAATTGCTTTCGAGAAAATAAGGAAGAAGGTAATGTTTTGGAAAAAAGATACAGTTTCATTTTACTGCATAATTATTAGTCATAGAACAAATATTCATAATGACAGTTGTACAGTTAAATTAGGTCTATCAGATGCTGCAATAATATTTCCAATATCTCTAATAGCTTTCGAGAAAATGAGTAAGAAAGTCATGTTTTGCAGAAAAGATACGGTTTCATTTTACTGCGTAATTATTAGTCTTAGAAAAAATATTCATAATGACAGTTGTAGAATTTAATTAGGTCAATCAGATGCTGCAATGATATTTCCAATGTCTCTAATTGCTTTCGAGTAAATGAGGAAGAAAATCATGTTTTAGAAAAGATACGGTTTCACTTTACTGCGTAATTATTAGTCTTAGAACAAATATTCATATTAACAGTTGTAGAGTTTAGGTTAGGCATGGGAGGGCTGCAGGCAAGGACCGAGCCCCAGACAGGACACACACCGTACATAAAAGGGGCTGTGTGGCTCTATGGTGCAGTGGTCGGCTTGTGGTCTAAGTGTTGTGTTTGATCCTGGGTCACGGCAGCTTCTTGGTGAGGGGGGGGCAGCACTCCCTCGTTAACCCTAGCACAACTATATGGTGTAGTTACCCAGCTCGGGAGGATCATTTAATATCTAATGAACGTATATGACGTCTTATCAATCAGACCAAGTGGAGTTTGGTTAGCCTTGATTGTGCTGCCACTACAATAAAGTGTTGATGGTAGTATTGTAATTATCAAGGTAATAATTATATGATATTACCTGTCATTCATTCCTCACACATCCGTAACAAACTATGGAATAAGGAGTGCTAATAAAGTGACATAATATCATTCTCATAATAAACACTAGATGTGCCATAAAATCATGACCTCATTCAACAACATCAGTCTACATTTATTAACTCAACACAAAAATATTGAAGAGCCAATGAGTAAGCCTTGACCAAAGATATAATAAATAAAGGTATTATTTTACATCTTCACCAGAATGCTCTAGAGAATTCAGGGTTATATTTTTGCATTACCTGATGCATTTTGTTTTCTTAATTACATTTCTGTCACAAAATCTTAGTCTGTAAGATATTCAATGTTTTCTGTGAGACCTTCTTTTCGAAAAGTAAAGTTTAGTTTGGTTTGAACAAGGTTCTGTTATTTGTCAATGTAGGTAAAGGTTTGGTTAGTTAAAGTTATTTTATGTTAGGTTAATATAGAAAATATCAAATGTTCTCTTTGACCAAAAATAGGAAGTTGAACGAGGTGCAGACGCCATTTTTTTTTCGTAAACACGCCATTATGGTGAAAATGTAAAATTTTACCTAAATAAATAAATTAATGTATTCAGAGGGTGGGTATATGACCTTAGAATTCATCATTGTCTGTTAGTGTTAACTTTCCATACAACTACCACTAACACACCTTTAACACAACATTACACTAACTTGACGTACACACGTTATAGGTGGATATAGCTTCAGTTTATATATCATACACAGACTGTCTTGTGTTATTATGTTCTAATACTTTAAATTACTCAAACAATAACAACATTTCGCCAGTCTGTCAAACCTAATTATTGGGTTATAACTAAACACCTGTAAATTTCCCTTTACCTTCGTCAATACTTTCCCCAACAATACAACAGGTTACCACGTATTCTGTGTGTGATATAAGACGTAATGAACACTACTTCACGTGCCTAGGAACCAAACACGTCACCCTCCTCCTCCTCGTCCTCGTGCGTCACTTTTTTTCTTCTTCTTCCTCTGATCTTGATCTTTGAACAGTTCCTTACATGTCAGTGGCAGCTTCAGTGAGGAAAACAAAACAGAAAAAAGAAACAACATATTATAAATACACGCCCTAGTTTCTACACCTAGGACACCGCATTTTTTCCTGGAATTTTTTTCACCGCGTCAATCATCCTTGTCTACTCGTCTCCTCACACTGTTCCCCCAACAACACCATCCATTCCATTCTAATTATTTAGATCATGTCATTCATTTCACGTCAATCATCCTTGTGTTCGTCTCTCCACACAGTCCCTTCCAGTTCTTTCAATCACTTCGTTCATTTCACTTCCCATTTCTGTCAGAATCACATGCATCATTTCCATTGTCAATGGTCATACTCTTCACATTCCAGTACTGCCTACTACATACTCTATCTATCGTCTCATTCTCTCCCATCTCGCACATCTGGATCTGGCAGCTGGCACACTTTGCTGTGGAACTCTCTGATCGTCTGTAGCTATAGTCCCTTGCATTCACATCCATACACTATGCCCTATAGCTTGGAAGAGAAGATCACGACCTAGGCTTCCGTAAATACGGACTAATGGGAACCGCGCTAAGTGGTTTGTGTTTGTCATGGATGCACTGCACTGCCCTGCTGGACGTGCCACAAGTCCACAACACAGGCCACAGCTAGCGTCTCGAAGTCAAGCCACCTGCACACACCTAATTTAAGAAATCTTCATTATTTCCGGTATTTTTTGGAAGCTGCAGTTAGTGGTTAATAATTTTAATTAGTAACGCGAGACTCTTATAAGAGTCTCGCGTTATATTAATTGATAACTACCTCTGGGTGTTATAACACCCAGAGGTAGTGTTATCAATTAATATAATCTAGGTGTGCGTGTGCAACGACGCCATGAGTTCCGCGCACACTCAAGTCACTCACTCGAGGAGCAACAACACCAGCATAAGGAAATAAAAGTTATCAGTTTGGCTCCAATACGTCATTGGCTGGTGTGATCAAGGATGGGGATTGGTCGTCCCCGCCCCGCCCCGCCCCACCGCACCTCGCCTCACTCCTCGTCTCCGACTCCCACACTGTGACTGTGGCACACTGTGCCTGTGGCTGCTGTGCCTGTGAGTGTGGCACACTGTGCTCTGATTCTCGGCGTTATGTGGGTGTTCTGGTCACTCCTGGGCTGTGTCTTATGATACCTCCAGCCTAAGGAAAGAAAAGTTATCTTTGGCTGGTGTGATCAAGGATGGGGATTGGTCGTCCCCGCTCTGCCCCGCCCCACCCCACCTGCCTCGCTCCTCGTCTCCGACTCCCACACTGTGACTGTGGCACACTGTGGCTGCTGTGAGTGTGATACACTGTGCTCTGATCACCGGCGTTATGTGGGTGTCCTGGTCACTCCTGGGCTGTGTGCTGTGCCTCGCGCCCTTCTCGTCCTCCCAGTGCCTCTGGGAACAACTTGACAAGGAGGAATTCTCTGCATTGCCCCAGACGATTCAGGTCAAGGCTAATAATGGCGGGAATGGCAATCTCACTGTGACAATAGGTGATCAAACTAACCAGATGACCAATGAAATTCTCAATGACCTCGGCTTTTACACACTCTCTATGACCTGCCAAAACAACATTGCATGTGACTACAACCTCACCAAAGACGGTTACAGCAGCAGCGTGAGACCGTCCATCGTGGTCGATAAATACTCGTTCATCTTGCAAGGACAGAACATTGAATGGTCATACAACTGTACTACACAAAATAACACGAAAACTACTACGATAACGACAACAACACCACCACCGACGACAACGACGTCTACGCCGACAACAACGACGCCTACACCGACGCCTACGCCGACAACAACGACGCCTACGCCGACAACAACGACAACGACGCCGACAACAACGACGCCTACAGAGACAACAACGACAACGACGCCGACAACAACGACAACGACGCCAACAACAACGATGCCTTCGCCGACAACGACGCCGACAACAACAACGACGCCGGCAACAAAGATGCCTACACCGACAACAACGTACGCCGCTGATCAAGACGCCGCCAGGACCAGCAAGAAGGCTTCACAAAGTACTCACAAAATGGTTATCATCATAGTCATAACCATCTTGTTTGTGCTCTTGGTCATCGCAACGCCCATAGCCTTTCTCCTGCACCGTCGCTCGCAAGGATCCGCTGATCTACCCAGAGCTGAGCAGAACCACGGCAGTGTGTTAACGAGAGCCCAAAGCTTCCTACAGAGCCGTGTACAAGGTGCAGGTGTGTCCACGAACCACAGCCGTGACATGGAAGATGGAGCACCAGCCTACAACCAGACACCAGTGTGATGGCCAGGGTGGAGGAGGGTGATGGATGTCCTTTCCCTCCCCCCCCCTCTCTTTCTTTCTCTCTCTCTCTCTCTCTCTCTCTCTCTCTCTCTCTCTCTCTCTCTCTCTCTCTCTCTCTCTCTCTCTCTCTCTCTCTCTCTCTGATCACCAATCCAATTTCACTACTGCTATTACTACTATTACCACTACCACAATTACGACTGAATAATTAATTTAATCTCTAGGTCAAGATAATTTTCATGTATTTAATTTTCTCACTTTTTTTTTAAAACTGATTTTGTAACTTTTTTGTTGTTGAATGTAATGTTTAAATTTGATGTGATTTTGTATTTGCGATGAAATGCTTCGAAAATAAATCATCATGGAGTAATATATTTTTTTTTAATGATACATCAAAGTAAGAAATAAATGATAGAATAATAAAACCGGAAAATAACAAGAAAGAAGAAATAACAATAGAAGTACTGCAACACACTGCAACACACTGCAACACACACACACACACACACACACACACACACACACACACACACACACACACACACACACACACACACAATTTCTGGGAAAACATCACACTGAAAAATATGCCAAAAGCGGAAGTGCGTTCTATTTCTATATATGGAGTTTAAGAACCAAGATGGCGCCTCACCACCCACCACCACGAAAAAATACGGTATTAAAAAATAATATATTGTACCAGCCAAACATAATTACCAATACTTAATACATTCCTAATGCTTAAAGGAGTTATTATTGTTATTATTATTATTATTATTTATTTATTTTATTATTATTATTATTATTATCATTATTATCATTACTATTATTATTATTCAAGAAAAACATATATGGCTTCATACTGTTTCTTCCTGTTTCACTATCTTATATCTACTTCCTCCCTCTCTTCCTGCCTCCTCCTCCTCTTCTTCTTCCTCCTCCTCCTCCTCTTCCTCCTCCTTCTCCTCTAAGCCATCACCACAAAATTACATTTTTCTTCTATTCCTAATAGTAATTTTCCGTATATACTTATTTTTTTCGGTATAATTCTGATGCATAAACAGGATTGACGCAAAAGTAATTTAGACGTCAAAGAACGTCTGTGAAATTATGGAACTATGGATTAATTTGTATTAAAAGGAAACTATAAAGGAAATAAGCATATATATACATATATATGTGTGATGTTTTTATAGGTTATTTTTCATTTTCAGAGAGAGAGAGAGAGAGAGAGAGAGAGAGAGAGAGAGAGAGAGAGAGAGAGAGAGAGAGAGAGAGAGAGAGAGAGAGAGAGAGAGAGAGAGAGAGAGAGAGAGAGAGAATATCATATCTTTATAAGACAATGTTTCTGGGAATACATGTGACTTCTGGGGATTCAGATCAACGAAACAGGAAGATTTGGAACGATATGGTCGCAGCTTGTGGGAATATTGGCTGGGAGAAAAAAGTAAAACAAGAATGTTGTTATACAGTGGAACCTTGACTTACGAGTGCCCCAACATACGAGTTTTTTGAGACACGTGCCGTCACTCAGTCATTTTTTTGCTTTGAGTTGCGAGCCAAAATTTGAGGTACGAGTCAGCGTCAGGGCTGCGTTCTTCTGTTGCAGCTGCTTTCTTTTTAACGCTAGCAGCAGTACAATTTCTGCAATATTTACGTCTGAATCCGTGTCACTTGCGCCGTTCATTTTGGAGCACTGAAGCAGGATGAGTGTCTTGACTGTCTTCAACGTAGGGAATTCTGCCTTTGTTTTGATACAGTTGGTCCGGTTCGGTTATATTTACCGGTTCGGGCGTTGCCAAATGATGTCTTGGCGCCGACTCGGCACTTCATCGTGTGACCACAGCGTCGACGAAATATTCCAGCGAGACGAGGTCGACAAAATTTGTCGACAAAAAATTGTCCGTGTGACCCGGCCTTTAGTGAACACAGCCATACACCCGCCCAGCTTTCCCGTGCAAAATTCGTTCTCTGCTTGTGTTTACCTCGCCGCGTAAGGATCTCTGTTGTGCTCGCGTTCTGTGCTTTTGTGCATTTATTTTACCAAATTTCTTGTTTGTAACCATGGGTCCTAAGAAAGTGAGAGGAAAGGACAGCAGTGCAAAGAAGAAAAAGATGATGTCCATCGAAATAAAGCGTGAAATCATAAAAAAACATGAGCAAGGTGTGCGAGTAATCGACTTGGCGAGGCAATACGAGCACAGTACTTCTACGATATGTACCATATTGAAGCAGAAGGAGTCGATAAAGGCTATAACACCAGCCAAGGGCGTTAAAATAATTTCTAAGCTCCGGATCTCTGTCCATGAAAAGATGGAGAATCTGCTATTGATGTGGGTGAGGGAGAAGGAGCTTGCGGGAGATACCGTGACGGAGGGTATCACCTGCGAGAAGGCACGAGCCATTTATGCTGATTTGCTTTACATTCTCTTTTATTATGTTTTTATACAATATTTGTTATTTATAAATACATTTTTCTTATTTAAAAACACGTAACAAAAAATTGGATGGTATTTTGGGGGCTGGAACGGATTAATGGCATTTCAATTAATTTCAATGGGGAAAATTGATTTGATATACGAGCAAATTGAGTTACGAGCTCGGTCACGGAACGAATTAAACTCGTAAGTCAAGGTTTCACTGTATACTGAAGTGCTAAGGCGAAAGTTTCAAATCCATTATCATAAACAGAGTAAATAACATTCTCGAAAATTAATCATGTTTTCGTAATGGACATTTTCTTGCATTTATGTGGTGCCCGGGGGGGGGACGGGGGCGTTATTTTTATTTTTATTTATTATAGTTGTTGTTCTGTTCTTTATTTAATTAATTTATTTTACTTTCACTTCACTGCTGAAGGACCACCAGTGTGGTGCCTTGTTATTAAATTAACTTCGAATGGGGAACTCTCATGGCAATTAAAAAGATATTTACTTTGATTAATTATATTAATTAATGGTCCCTGATGTTGGATATTTCCCTGGATATTAAGGAAAGAAAGCTGCCACCACCCCCAAAGGTTTAGTGAGAATTAGGGGATTCTCAGGGAATTTAATTTCTTCCTAAAGGGAAGTTAAAATATTCGAAAGAGAAAATAATTACTACCAGGGAAATATAGGCGACCAATGAAAAGAAAGGGGGAACTGATTTAACAATTTAGTTATTTGGTAGAGTGGACTGAGTTTCAATAAGACACATGGATTCGTGGATTTGTTTCATATCCTTTTTTCAAGAGTGTTGAGCACCTCCCTATTAACCTTACCACACCAAACGGAGGTTAGTATTAACACAGAATCACTTTCTCAGATTTTACTTGAGTTATTTATTTAATGTATACTTTGAATATCACAGGCTGATCATTGAGTCTTAGAAACACGGCTTAGTTATAGTATCAGACAACTTAATGGCTCATGGCAGAAAAAACTTCACCTTCCTCAAAAAGAAAATAAATACAGAGTTGGCAATACACATCTCACCTCGAGATACCAAGCTCTTCACACATTACACATTATACCCTTGACTCCCTTCCCTGAAAAATATCACCTTAAAAATGTTATAATTTTGTAACTGGGCCTGAGAACAGTTAAAGAACCTTTTCTCAGGGGATTTCCGAAGGTAAGGTGATCTCAATGTTTCTGTTTATGCATACATAGTATAACTCTTCCTCACTAAGTAGGAATACGCGATTCCTATTCCTGAATACATGGGCTGGGTCTATCAGACCGTCTTACGTGACACATAGTTTCCTAAAGCTTAACTTGGAAATTTGGCAGTGGCTTTCTAGCCGTTCATTTAACTACAAAAACAAAAGAAAGTAAATGAGAAATTGGTGTAACTGTCGTGGAGGCATTCTTTCCCTGCGAACACAATGGAGGGTGAGCCACGAATTCATAATTCACTTCCTTAACTCAGAAGTTAATACACAGTCACAATAACATAGAAATTACCATAAAAAATATATATTATACACCATGAAATATTATTTTGAAGGGGAACAGGAGACACAGGAGGCCATGCGGTTTTGAAACCACGTTGTCCTTCTTTAAGAGAAGGAAATTGATATTATCCACTTATAATAGATCTCAATAGGAGTTTACATGTATTGTCAGACTACTGGGGAAGATTGTGGACTATATAATAATGGCGAGAGGTATTGGATTTCACAAATATTGAGGGATTTCGAGAGCGATGTCACTCACCTGCGAACACAATGGAGGGTGAGCCACGAATGACGCTGTCTGGGAAAAAGGCGGGAGATGAGAAGGGGGAAGGGGGGGTTTCGAGGATATTCCTCCTTTGATCTTATTATTAATTGATTATTGAGACGTGAAATAGTTATCAATTTATAGGAAATTAATCTTGACGCTAAATAAGTGACATTTAGATATCTATTGAACCTGATCTCTGGATTACTATATAGGGGAACATTTTTGTCTACGTGACTTTCCTCAGGGACAGGCCCCGGGGCATGATCACCTCATATGATGCAATATTACGTCATCCTTAACAAAGTTTTGTGGGAAGATAACTAAGTAGGTTAATTATATTAGACTATGGAGAGCATTTTGACAAGTTAATGACTATTAATAGTGATTAGATTATGATATTAATTTCTTTCCATAGAAAACTGTCTGGTGGGAGGGGTTGACTGCATAGGATTTGAAAGTTTGGAAAAACAATTCTAATATAAACCTTAATATAAACATATAGCATAAAAGTATGAATGATGTGAGTAAAAACATTTATATAATGCAGTATCCCCTTGGGAATACAGGATCTAAGGGCAGACTAAACATAACAAAAAAAAGGTACATTCAGTAGGCCTATTTGAAATTAAATTGGAAGCATCACACGACTTTTCCCTCCGGGTGAAATGTTTTTACTCACTAATAATAAAAAAAAAATTACATCCTAACAGGTTTACCATTTAGGAACTGGTTTAGTGGTCACTAAGGTTACAACCCACCTTGGTTTTCCATCAGTCTAACATTCACTCGACCTTCCCCACCACTCCACTACTTCTGCAGCCCTTCCTGGCTAAAACACTGGCAACGTAATATGTGGTTCCTGAGAAACCAATTGCCTGGCTACTGCTGCTACTTGGCTGTAGTTCAGATTATTGTAGGGCACACCCCAGTCCACATACTCATGAGAGAAGTATGGATGATCTCGTCAACTGTACAAGATCCCGGACACTCGGTAGCTAAGTTGAGCCTTCCAGCCCTTGACTTTCACACCAAAACAAACAATAACATAAATTCTCAGTCATTCATCTTCATTTGCTCACAACATTCGCATTCAATCACCCTTCATTCGTTTCCGCAGCAAGTGGTCATACAGGAAGCATTTGACAGAGCTTAGGCTACGTCCTGATGTCTCCTCCACCTCCTAACACCGGCAGACTGTAGCTTAGAGGCCTAATCACACTACTACCAGGTGTGATTCCCTCACGTTAAAGTGGCCTACAGCTTCCTGAACTAGTCCATTGTGTGAACTACACACAATCCTGTGAACTTATCTTCTAGTTTAAAAGTTCACCACTCCTTCAGGGCTCAAACTAGGCCCGGGGGAATTAAGGTGGATAGTCTAACGACCTGTCACACCTGGGTCGATTCACAAGCAACATACCTCCAAGGGGACTAACTTAGCACCACTAATTGTCCAAACCTGTTCCTCTACACCTTAAAACTAACACCCATTGTGGCATAGTTCTTTGGGGTTGTTTCTGCCCAGCCACTGTATCCACACTCCTCAATACATCGCTCAGGTCCACCACACAGCCGTGGAGGCATCGGTTCATCATTGTCTTTCCCGGCACACAAAACTTCCAGAGGAGTCAGTAACCACTCCTCTTTGTCCACATGTGGCTTTGGTCTTGACTGCCATGTGAAGACTGAGGATCCGATGTCTCCTGTAGAGATCTTGAACTGCTGCGACACGGACTCCAATCCGTTGTCGTGGACCATAGACTGGGGCATTCCGAGGCCTGCGACGTACTGCTCCATGCTCTCCAGAACAGTGTGTGTGTTTTGTTTGTGTTGGAAGTTTAGGGTGCCTCTAAGTTGTTGAATCTTTAACTCACTAACCTTACTTAATTTCATCACCAAAAAAAAATAAACTCGAGCTTTACTAAATGATTACGGCAATGTGGGCAAAACCTGACACAATTAGGTGCCTAATTAAACAAAAATAACATCAACTTGCTTCCACAAAATCATTATCTTCCTTTACATCTAACGTTTCCCGAGTTATCCAAACTATAGCGGGATAATCGTTAGGGTACCTTAATCCAGGCTAACTTATTTACTAACTTAATCCAGACTAACTTAACCTAACCCAGAGCTATACCTTAGCAAAAGAACAAATCATGTGTCACGTAGGGCCCTGAGTACAACTACTTCATTTATCATTCCTCTTACTTGATTATTGCATGACAAGAAACTTTTTCATCCTCACTTGCTGTGGTAATTGTTAGGTAGTGCTCAAAACACTTTGAATCCCACCGCTGCCACCAGTGTGGTGCCCGGGGGGGGGACGGGGGCGTTATTTTTATTTTTATTTATTATAGTTGTTGTTCTGTTCTTTATTTAATTAATTTATTTTACTTTCACTTCACTGCTGAAGGACCACCAGTGTGGTGCCTTGTTATTAAATTAACTTCGAATGGGGAACTCTCATGGCAATTAAAAAGATATTTACTTTGATTAATTATATTAATTAATGGTCCCTGATGTTGGATATTTCCCTGGATATTAAGGAAAGAAAGCTGCCACCACCCCCAAAGGTTTAGTGAGAATTAGGGGATTCTCAGGGAATTTAATTTCTTCCTAAAGGGAAGTTAAAATATTCGAAAGAGAAAATAATTACTACCAGGGAAATATAGGCGACCAATGAAAAGAAAGGGGGAACTGATTTAACAATTTAGTTATTTGGTAGAGTGGACTGAGTTTCAATAAGACACATGGATTCGTGGATTTGTTTCATATCCTTTTTTCAAGAGTGTTGAGCACCTCCCTATTAACCTTACCACACCAAACGGAGGTTAGTATTAACACAGAATCACTTTCTCAGATTTTACTTGAGTTATTTATTTAATGTATACTTTGAATATCACAGGCTGATCATTGAGTCTTAGAAACACGGCTTAGTTATAGTATCAGACAACTTAATGGCTCATGGCAGAAAAAACTTCACCTTCCTCAAAAAGAAAATAAATACAGAGTTGGCAATACACATCTCACCTCGAGATACCAAGCTCTTCACACATTACACATTATACCCTTGACTCCCTTCCCTGAAAAATATCACCTTAAAAATGTTATAATTTTGTAACTGGGCCTGAGAACAGTTAAAGAACCTTTTCTCAGGGGATTTCCGAAGGTAAGGTGATCTCAATGTTTCTGTTTATGCATACATAGTATAACTCTTCCTCACTAAGTAGGAATACGCGATTCCTATTCCTGAATACATGGGCTGGGTCTATCAGACCGTCTTACGTGACACATAGTTTCCTAAAGCTTAACTTGGAAATTTGGCAGTGGCTTTCTAGCCGTTCATTTAACTACAAAAACAAAAGAAAGTAAATGAGAAATTGGTGTAACTGTCGTGGAGGCATTCTTTCCCTGCGAACACAATGGAGGGTGAGCCACGAATTCATAATTCACTTCCTTAACTCAGAAGTTAATACACAGTCACAATAACATAGAAATTACCATAAAAAATATATATTATACACCATGAAATATTATTTTGAAGGGGAACAGGAGACACAGGAGGCCATGCGGTTTTGAAACCACGTTGTCCTTCTTTAAGAGAAGGAAATTGATATTATCCACTTATAATAGATCTCAATAGGAGTTTACATGTATTGTCAGACTACTGGGGAAGATTGTGGACTATATAATAATGGCGAGAGGTATTGGATTTCACAAATATTGAGGGATTTCGAGAGCGATGTCACTCACCTGCGAACACAATGGAGGGTGAGCCACGAATGACGCTGTCTGGGAAAAAGGCGGGAGATGAGAAGGGGGAAGGGGGGGTTTCGAGGATATTCCTCCTTTGATCTTATTATTAATTGATTATTGAGACGTGAAATAGTTATCAATTTATAGGAAATTAATCTTGACGCTAAATAAGTGACATTTAGATATCTATTGAACCTGATCTCTGGATTACTATATAGGGGAACATTTTTGTCTACGTGACTTTCCTCAGGGACAGGCCCCGGGGCATGATCACCTCATATGATGCAATATTACGTCATCCTTAACAAAGTTTTGTGGGAAGATAACTAAGTAGGTTAATTATATTAGACTATGGAGAGCATTTTGACAAGTTAATGACTATTAATAGTGATTAGATTATGATATTAATTTCTTTCCATAGAAAACTGTCTGGTGGGAGGGGTTGACTGCATAGGATTTGAAAGTTTGGAAAAACAATTCTAATATAAACCTTAATATAAACATATAGCATAAAAGTATGAATGATGTGAGTAAAAACATTTATATAATGCAGTATCCCCTTGGGAATACAGGATCTAAGGGCAGACTAAACATAACAAAAAAAAGGTACATTCAGTAGGCCTATTTGAAATTAAATTGGAAGCATCACATTTAGAAATAATACAATTTCAATGCATCTTTTAGTGGTTTCAGGAGGACTGTTCACTATCTATCTACCTAGTTATTAATATTCTTTTAAAGGAATGACAACATTTTTTATTTTCTTCATGACATTTTCGCAAGGATGCAACTTATGTATTTTCATTTCTATTTGCACGGATTACATTGTCATTAACACTAATAAAAAAGACTCGAAGGAAACTTCCATCAAAATATTTCGATTGTCATTTTACTTATTATTATGATTTTTTGGGGGGATGATAACGAGGCCAGGTATATATATATATATATATTTATATATATATATATATATATATATATATATATATATATATATTTATATATATATATATATATATATATATATATATATATATATATATATATATATATACATATATATATATATATACACACACATATATATATATATATATATATATATATATATATATATATATATATATATATATATATATATATATATATATACGTCCTTTCCTCAATACACTCGGCATATAGGCTACTCCACTTGTTTTTAGGGTGCGTGTGTGTGGTAAGCGGCAGATACTGAGATATTACTACACAGGTCACCACCAAACAGGATACATACAGACGACCCTTGATGACTGGTGACCACAGTGTTGATGGAAGTGAGTTAACACGTAACGTCACCCTCTCTTCTTTCTCCCCTCGTACATCTTCCTTCTTTCCGGGTATTTCCTCGGGTATTGACTTGAGAGGAAGGCTGGAGGGAGTTTTTACAGTCTTATGATACCTCCAGCCTAAGGAAAGAAAAGTTATCTTTGGCTGGTGTGATCAAGGATGGGGATTGGTCGTCCCCGCTCTGCCCCGCCCCACCCCACCTGCCTCGCTCCTCGTCTCCGACTCCCACCCACACTGTGACTGTGGCACACTGTGGCTGCTGTGAGTGTGATACACTGTGCTCTGATCACCGGCGTTATGTGGGTGTCCTGGTCACTCCTGGGCTGTGTGCTGTGCCTCGCGCCCTTCTCGTCCTCCCAGTGCCTCTGGGAACAACTTGACAAGGAGGAATTCTCTGCATTGCCCCAGACGATTCAGGTCAAGGCTAATAATGGCGGGAATGGCAATCTCACTGTGACAATAGGTGATCAAACTAACCAGATGACCAATGAAATTCTCAATGACCTCGGCTTTTACACACTCTCTATGACCTGCCATAACAACATTGCATGTGACTACAACCTCACCAAAGACGGTTACAGCAGCAACGTGAGACCGTCCATCGTGGTCGATAAATACTCGTTCATCTTGCAAGGACAGAACATTGAATGGTCATACAACTGTACAGTAGTACGTACTACACAAAATAACACGAAAAATGTTGAAAAAGAAAATATGTACATACCTGCACCAAGCCTGGCCCACGACCAAGAATACGGCGGCGAGAATAGTTTTGATAAACCCAAAGTATATACAACACCCATAAGGGTGTTGGCTCTGGTGGCCGCAGGAGTTTCGGTGACTGTGGTGGGTGTCGGCATCCTGGCCCAAAGGATCTGTAGCAGGTGTGCTAACAATGGCGGAGGCTGATCTGCTATTCTGCATCCATCTCACGGGTTACACCTCTCTCTCTCTCTCTCTCTCTCTCTCTCTCTCTCTCTCTCTCTCTCTCTCTCTCTCTCTCTCTCTCTCTCTCTCTCTCTCTCTCTCTCTCTCTCTCTGTGAACAGGGAAAATATCGAGGTCACACACTTTCCTTGTGGAACACCTACTGGCTGTTGAGACGTGCCACGTGTTAGTAAATAACTACCGGTCATTAGCTGCTGCAATTACCTATTACTGCTTGGTTCCGTGTACTTCCTGTCTAATGTCTGAGTGTATCGTTAAACATGATTATTTATATAATGTACATATTTGTAACCTACTGAGTTTGACATAGTAATTTGTTTGTAGTTAGACAAAATTTATTAATTGCATGACTCCTAGTATATATCAAAAGAAGTAATTGATCTTTGTAATAATTAGTTAGTCTCATCAACACACTATATTACCTCGTTCTAAGCATATGTTACCTCATATAAAATAGTTTTTGATCGTTTTATGTAATCGTATTAGCCATAAGATTACATACATCCATATGCTCAAATTTATTTAACTTTATTTTTCTATTTACACATCCATTACGTACTAGGTCTATTTCAATTTATGATTTTTCCTTGTTAACCTTACATGGACTGATACTAATAAGAAAAATATATGTCTTCATTCTTCATTGTTAACCTTTCTTTTTGTGGTGTCCTAAGGTGTTTATAAGATGAAAAATTCCGGTTTGAAAAAGTACTTTATTGGTAATGGTGACATCAACTGACACACAGAAAACCAGGTTATAATATTCTCCTCCTCCCTCTATTCTCATGATCGTGGACGCCTCGTAACACCAGTAGACAAGGGAACTAAGCATTACCACACACACACACACTTTGCCTGCCTCACAAGTACTCACTCTCCCTGTTTTATACTAACGTTGGTAGGTGGAGCTGGAAACGTGATGCTGGGGAACTAATCTATTCAATGCTCCTCCACAGATAACCAAAAGGGAATTTTACAGTGGCACAAGTGATGTTGACTGTGACCATCGATTAAAACTGTACTAAGCTGTGTTAAGTCATTCAATAATAGAGAGATGCCTTACTCAGTCACAATTATATCATACATGTTCTAAATCAACGCCTGTAGTCCAAACAAAAATCCAATCAAATAAGTTATATACCTGTTGCAGTGCTCATCTTCAATACCAATAGAATGAATAAAAACGAAAACAAAATACATTCTTCTAATCAAACGAGGGTATTTTTTTTATCCTTAGCTTGTAATGTCTTAATCTTCCAGCAACAAGAGCAAGGCATCTAAAAAACTGATGATGATTTATTAATAACTATCATAGTCACTCATCCCACTTCCTGTACCTCTAACAACTTAACTCACACGCATTCCATTATACCTTGGAACCCTTAGTAACCTCTGTATGCCAGCGGGGGGGAGGGGGAGGAGAGAGAGAGAGAGAGAGAGAGAGAGAGAGAGAGAGAGAGAGAGAGAGAGAGAGAGAGAGAGAGAGAGAGAGAGAGAGAGAGAGAGAGAGAGAGAGAGAGAGAGAGAGAGAGAGAGAGAGAGAGAGATTGGCAAGTTTACTGCATAGCTCAGGTTAACTTTGATAACTTGAACAAATTTGTGAATCATTTATCAAGCAGATTATACACAGCTCAAGATAAATATGTGGCACAGATAAGTAATAGATAGATAGATAGATAGATATAGATAAGACAAGTAATGTATTAAATGAATCACTTTCTACACCCACACAATTTTCACGAGTCCTCTGCAACAGGTAAATGATAAGCTAGGTAATCCTATCTCTTCACGGTTCAAGATCACTGCTTGCTCCATAACCAGCTACAGTTTGTGAAAGGAGTTATGGGAGCCCGGCAAGGTTCCCCATCCCCATGAACAGGTTGAATGGGTGTGTTAGGACATCCCCATTCAGTCACCTTACTTAGCACCACCATGAAGAAGCTCGTCCCGGGATAAGGGAAGTGGGCGCAAAATTTCCCAACACAAACGGATACAAATATTTTAGTGAATTGAATGTAATGAATGTCAAGTGATGATATTTAGCCTTCCCTTGTCCCCTCCAGGTGCAAGACAGGTAATCATGAAGGTGCTGTCAGGTGTTCAATATAAAGTTACCCCAAAATAAACAATACCGTCCTTCTGACTGATA
This sequence comes from Cancer borealis, assembly GCA_036785275.1. Taxonomy (NCBI): domain Eukaryota; kingdom Metazoa; phylum Arthropoda; class Malacostraca; order Decapoda; family Cancridae; genus Cancer; species Cancer borealis. Next base: position 33,900 of record JAXIVD010001266.1, on the reverse strand, counting down.
CGTAGGAAACATAAACATGACTATATAGACTTCCAACACAAGGAAACTAGATTACATATATCAGGATTATACAAATAGCATCCCCCACTAAACTCAAGTCTCCATGTACAATAGTAGCCAGTTCGTAGGTAACCTCTGCTTATTAAACACTAAGCTAATGGGACAATGTACAACAGCTGATACCAAAACACACAACACCTGTGCATCTTATGAATTAACTATACTTTATATCATTTTGGCAGTGACAATGGATACATGTAAACCCAAGACAAAGTAATGGAGTACAGATTAACTCTCCTCTATTGGCAAGTGACCCGAGGGAAAGTTTGCATCCTTAGAGCAACATAAACAAAACTATTTATGATGTATCCTAGGAAGAATTGAATAACCTAGTGTATTTTTGAATAGTGTTCCTTCATCTTCTCTTAGTGGGAAGGCACCTTGAGGGTATTCCTGAGGCTCATTTGTTTCATGATGAGGTGAGAGATTATTCCTATTTCAACGATGTCAAGGTGTGTCGTTCTAACGCGCACACACACACACACACATGCTGTCTTTCTCAGTGTGCCATCGCCTGCCTCTAGCTAGTGAAAATTAATAATAACTGGTAATTTCCGTTAAGTAAAGTTCTCACATTACAAATACCATTACTGACAGTGCTGAAAAATAAATGGGTGTAACTCAATTATTACACAAATTATCCATTATTATCTTGTCTTCATTGATTACATAAAAAGGTTGGATCCATTATCTTAACCACCCATTAGAAGGATATGTAATTAATAGTCACCTCAACAGAGCTCATATTATTAAAGTGATCATCAACAAAATAAAAGTCTAACCCATGAATAAAAAAACCAAATATATCACTGTATATATAAATGTTATGTTATGTGATGTTATGTTGTTATATGTTCTCCAGTAATACAATAAAACTCAAGCCTTCCTTCATCTGTGTGTTTTAATCCCTTTGCCAAACACACCTTTTTTTGGGGGAAATCAGGTCAATAAACAAAACAAAAACAAAAAAATAGGTACATGTAACTATCATCAAAGAAACTACAACAACAACAACAACAACAAAATGAAGGAGTCAAGAAGCTGTCGGTGGTATGTTATAAATAAAACATCAATTTACCATCTTATAGGAATTGCTTAAGGGAAAGTAATAGCATATAAAGTAGTATATTAATCAATTGTCCCTTGCCAGCCAAAATGCTTAATTCTAGAGCTCACTACGACTAGCTTCCTTCATTGCATTAGTCCCTCCTCCGCTTTTTGTTGCTCTGGGCCTCCTGTAATGGGAAAGAAAATAGGTAATGGTTATAGTAGAGATCACAGTCCCCTTAAGAAATGACCTGAACCCTGTGTGTATTTCCTTAATCAATGAAAGAAAACGGGTAGACGACAACACTAACAAAATAAAGCTGAACACGAAAATCTGAGGAAGATGATAACACGTAAGGATTCCAAAATATATCCGAGACCATCACATAATTAACAAAAGAAAAAGAAAACTAACACAGAAAAAGATAACAAATACTAGAGAAAGAAGAGAAGATAACACGTAACAAAAGGTATCGGAGACTAACAAAAACAAACAAAAATAAAATAAAGAAAGAAAGAAAGAGAGAAAATAACACACAACAATTCTAAAACAAACACGATAAAACTCAAGGCCACCAGACATTCCAAACCTACACATCTACACTTGAATACCTCTCCTCTCCGTCTACCTCTTAGTTCCTCCCTTCAGTAACTGTCCCTCACTCCTACTCCCTCTTCTGTTTACATTCAGGAGAGGACCAACACCTGCTCTGTCTACCCTCCTGTCTACCTCTCCTGCTGTCTGCCTGTCTCCTCCTATCCACCACCGGCTCCTCTGCTATCACCTGAAAGTAGTGTGTTAGGGTGGTTAGGTTAGGTGTGTGTGTGTGTGTGTGTGTGTGTGTGTGTGTGTGTGTGTGTGTGTGTGTGTGTGTGTGTGAGCAAGACTATTTTTATCTGGTTCAGTGAATTTGCTTGCTTCATTCCTGTAAAGAGAGAGAGAGAGAGAGAGAGAGAGAGAGAGAGAGAGAGAGAGAGAGAGAGAGAGAGAGAGAGAGAGAGAGAGAGAGAGAGAGAGAGAGAGAGAGAGAGTATAGAAGTAATTTATATACAAGACCAGCATAACTGTAGATCATAAAATGACACACACGCACACGCACACGCACACACACACGCACACGCACACACACACGCACACGCACACACACACACACACATGCATTCATAATTTGGCATCCTACTCTTCTCTCCGTAAAGATATGAGGCTGAGAGAGGTAGGCAGATAGCCAGGTGTTAATGATGCCAAAACACACACACACACACACACACCACCCACTGCCTAGCCTCCCTTGACTGTAGGCCTCTCAACACATACTCCTACTCCCCATCATGTTGTTTTCTTGATGATCTATCTACCTGTTATGAAATTGTTTGAAGTTTTGTTATTAGTGGGAAAAAAAAAGGATAATAGAATACGTATGATAAAGATGAAATAGGAATAAAATAATGATAGATAAAAACCAGAATAGAACAAGAATACATGATTGAAATACACATAAAAATAAACACAGATAACCAGCTTCTAATCTTACATATAACACAAAAAAAACAGATAAATTATAAACAGACTAAGCAATATATCACTTTTTTTGTTTTATAGTGTGTAAGCGTTAGAGACATAAGGAACAATTAAGACATCATTATCACCTCAAAATAAAATAGATAGTGTGTTAATAAGACATGTCAACTTATAATAAATAAAGTAGGTAGTGTGTGAGTGAGACATGAGGAAGTTAGACATAACCTTCAACTTAAAATAAACAATATATTACATTCTTTTACAGTGTGTTAGTGAGACAGGGTGTGGCGACAAGTGGAATTTTTTATTTTCCTATATATTTTAGCTTTCCCTTAGCCAGTACCCTTTTAATGAAGAAGAAGAAGAAGAAGAAGAAAAAGAAGAAGAAAAAGAAATGAAGAAAAAGAAATTAAGAAAAAGAAGATGAAGAAATGAAGAAGAAAATTAAGAAAAAGAAGAAAAAGAAGATGAAGAACAAGAATCAAAATCAGAAGAAGCAGAAGAAGAAAAAATGAAGAAAATAAAATATAATAAAATGAAAAAACAAAACCAAAATAAAATTAAATAAAATAAATCAACAAAACTTCCCCCCCCGTTCCCCTGTGCACTCACCTTGTCGGTCAGAATGATGAGGAGTCGTTTGAACACTCCCACAAAGTCAATGAACAGCTCCACACTGTGCATCACGTAGTCCTTGTCCCCGCGCCGAGCCTTCTCCGTGATGTTCTGGGTGTCAAATACTATGAACCCGCACATCACCAGCAGGCCCAGGTACAGGTTCACCTACACACACACACACACACACACACACGCACGTTAGTTGGATATACGCGCACATGGTTTGATATTTTGATACACACGCATGATTTTCAGAGAACTGTTTACATACAAATATATGAGAGAATTTTAGTGAAAAAAGTGCATGTTAGAGCTGGAATTACCTACATAAAGACGCATATGGTTTTGATACTTTGATACACACGCACATGGTTTTTACAGAACCTTTCCTTACACACATACATACATACGAGAGAATTTGGGTAAAAAGAAAAAACACGCTAGAAATGCATTCACCTACAGAAGGACGCACACACACGCACATGTCTTCCACAGAACCACTTACATACATACATACATACATACAAGAGAAAATATGAGTGCAATTAAAAAACACACCTGGAAGAGGAGGAAGACAACGCACACACACACACACACGCGCACACACACTCATAACTTATACAAAACCACATACTACAAAATTTAAGTGCGACAATAAAACACACACACACAAACGCGCACATACCTGGAAGATGAGGCGCGACCCAAAGAAGATGTTGAGAAGTGAGAGCCAGAAGAGTGTTGAGAGTGCCGAGAACAGAGTGCCACCCAGGTAGAGGTAGTGGCCGCGTGGAGCATAGAGTGCCGACAGAGAGAAGCAGGCAAACACCACGCTTGTACCCAGAAGTGCCTGCATGATCTGGAAAGGAGGAGGGGGAGAAGGGGAGGTTAGTTTATAAAGCATCATTATAACACTATTTTATCATTTATTATTTATTTGTAATAGTAATGATAATAATGATTTAGTTTCACCTCAAGACATAGGTAACACGAAAAGATACATGTTATGGTTTGTTTGACTTATTATTTCATGTTATTTCACTTATCATTATCTTTATATAAGTGTATACCAGCATTGGGTTATCATCATTATCATTACTCATTCATTTTTCTAGTTAATCATCATTACTTATTAATTAATTTTATTTCATCATCATTATCATCATCGATGTGAGTGCGTACCAGCATTGGGTCATCATTACCTATCGTTTATTTATGTTATTTGACCTATCATTTATCATTACTTATTAATTTCATCATCATCATTATCATCATTATAGGGAGTATTTATTACCTACCAGGGTTGGGTTAACAATCATGGCCAGGTCTAGGAGAGGTCCAAGGTTGCATCCGGTGAAGAATGCAAAGGAGCCCAGCAGGGAAATGCGCTGGAGCTGGTTCTTGCCGTCGTAGGGTGTCATCATCAGCCATAACAGGGAGCCAAGAGCACTCAGACCCGTGAGCAGGCCGGCCCCTACTAGTGTGCTGTACATGTGTGCATACCCACCTGCTGCCGCTGCAATGCTGGCTAGGGTGAAGGTGGCGTACACATTCTTGAGGTGCTGTCTCACTGGTGGCTCTCTGAAGGGTGATGAAGGTGTATTAGGGTGTGTTTGTTTGTTTTAGGGTGTGTGTGTGTGTGTGTGTGTGTGTGTGTGTGTGTGTGTGTGTGTGTGTGTGTGTGTGTGTGTGTGAATTTCCTGGTTTGAATGGGTGTACTTATAACATGAATGATGAGTGTCAAGAGTTATCAGTCAGTAAAGCTACATAAAACTAGATAAAGAAAACAATTATACTAAAGATAACAAGAAATATGTTTACGAATAGAGTTGTAAGTAAGAAGATAACATAACATATAGGATTGTAATACAGCGAGTTACAACAATTACATAACCGTACTACGTAGACAATAATAATTCAATGATAACATACCTAACACAATCTAACTCATCCTAACCTAATTCATCTTTCCCTTACATAACTACAAATTAATCTAGAGCCTCAATACTACATGATAAATTCAATATAGATAGACGACTAGTATTTGTTAAGTATTCAACATGAACCGGTTAAAGATAGTTATGTTTAATCTTATCAGTAGAGACACTAACTACTTGTAAACACAGAATGAAGCAACAATCACACGTTATCTGTTTAAATGTGATATTGTCTAATAACCTTATCTTGCCCACACGCTAAGTATATGTAGTGTAACCTAACCTAACATACGCAAAGAAGAATGTTAATGTTATCCAACTTAACCTATCCTAACTTAACCTAACCTAACCTAACCTAACCTAGCCTAATATAACCTAACACAAGTATGTATGTTGGTATAGGTATGTATGTATGTATGTATCATAAATGGATGGATCTGAAAATTCCTACTCATGATTTTGATCCTTTTTTTCGTTTCAAGAAAAATTGTATAACTCAAAAGGAATAAATTGCGAAAAAGAGAGAATGAAATAACTAAAATCTATACGTATAAGGAAAAAAATGTCATACATGTCAAATAGGAAAATTAATGAAGCAATGAAAATTAAATGATAAACAGGAAAAGTAAAAAAAATTAATAAGAAAAATTATAAAATTTCTAGTTTCCTTGTATTCAATACGTATCACTATTACTTATTACGATTAAGTTAATAAAAAATAACAAAACAGACAAAACAAATAAAAAACGTAATAACATTATATATAATTATTCAAACAAACAAATACCACACACTTAAAAAAAATATATAACTACTAATAACAATAATAATAATAATGATAATTCTGGAGTGAAAGTATAGATTACATCACACTACTCATGTACAGCCCCCAAAGCACCCCCTGACCTCCATACTACCCCCATAACACCCTCTGCCTCCCTATACACCACCAGGAATAAGGAAAAACACATTAAATAAAGGAAACAGACATAACCTAAAAACACATTACCATAAATTCATGTCAGGATTACAAGTACTTTTCGTAACATTAAATATTTGTTATTAGGGTTATTTAATTAATACTTACAGGTTCTCGGTGAGTCCACGTGCAAATCTGTTCAAATTAATTCCCTCCATAGCTGGTAATTAGTGGTGTTTAAGGTTAAATGGTATGGTATGTCTTCTCCCTATCAGGGCCAAGTTGTCACTAGGAAATGGCGGCGACCTTCTATATCATATCCACATTATTATTCTGACTTGTATTTCATCTTATATGGTATTGTTTTATATATAATTTCTAAAAATATAGTTATTTGAATACTTTTGATATCTATCAAAGGATTGATTTAGTGCTGTTTTGCTTAGTTATTTATTAAGGTTAACAGGTACACTTGTGTTTTATTGTGTCTTTGTGACCGTGGCTTAAACACAGTAATATAGCAATCAACAAGAATATAAGATTAATAAACTACTTTAACTATAAATAACTAAACAAAAATAAACAATAAATTGTTATTTAGGTAGTTATAGGAGGAATGATAAAATATTTAAGGTTAAATGGAAAATTAAAGTAAAATAAAACACTGAATAGAACATGTGTTTCTGAGTCACGGGTTAAAATACGTGGCTTTATGAAAGCGGGAAATTTAGAGGAGACAGGTGACCGAAAGTTAAAGATGATTATATATAGACAACACAATAAACAAACAAGATATTAGACAAAGAAAAAATAAAGAAATATATATTTGAGTTTATGCCATGAGTTAAAATGCGTCAAAAGTAAGGAAATATATGGAAATTACGAGGAAATAGCAATTGTACCAGTCTAATTTAACATTCTTTCCGACATTACATTCTTAAAAACTCATAATGAATAAATAAATAAGAAATAAATAAATAAGAAATAAATAAATAAGAAAAAAAGATATAGTAAAAAGAGGTATGAATATGCATATATATGAGTAAGATAAGAAGGAAATAAGAGAAGAAGAAGGAGGAGGAGGAGGAGGAGGAGGAGGAGGAAGAATGGAAAGTAAATGAAGATAAAAAAAGTAGAAAGTGTACTGATGGAGTGAAGGAAGAGCCACAAGTCGTTATGGATGGGGATGCCAGGTGGAATTAATCTTGAGGGATAGATTAATGGTGTAAAGAAATAGTGAATATTGCATCACAAATATGCTACATAAGAAGATTTGAAGATGTCATTTAAGGGAACTACCACGTGTACGCAGCCAATCCTCTTGTAGTCCCTCACTTTCTTATATTCTTATGTTTTTATCTATATATCTATCTGTGGGAGAACGCTGATCTAAAGGCTATACAGACAGTCTACATACATCCCTAACACAAGTCCAAGTCCAACACACAATATATTACTGTTTACTGTTTACTCGTCTTGGTATATTTGGTTCCATTCACTAATCATTATTCACTCTACATAAAACACCTTCCAAAATGCCTTACAAGCTTGTGGGAAGAACTACATACCGTAAAGGGAAGAGGTGAGGAAATTATAGTGTGTTGAGTACACTATGTATAGTATGTACCACCATATTTATTTCAATATTGTACCAGCAGTAGTTATGCAGATTTACATTATCCTGTACGTTAAATGCAAATGAATTAATATAACATTTCTACAGGTTATGGGAAATTATTGGTAACCTGAAGAACTTTGGTGAAGGACGAATGGTTGTGAGAAGCACGTTTGAGCGGCACTACACTGAGCCTACCTTCTATAGGATAGTGGCGGCCAGGCCGGAGATGAACTCGGGGCCACCTAACACGGATGAGGTGAGGCTACACGGGGATAGAGGAGGGGGTGGAAGGAGGATGTGGTTTTCTAGATATATACACTTTTCACCTCCCTGTTTTGGTTGAGAGAAATTTTGTATTTTATGTAGTTTGTAATTATTTTTTCTTGTTTTATGGGTAAATGTTCAGTTATTTGCCCATCTCATAATTGGATACACTGGCTATTTATTTATGGGCAAAATATGGTGCTTTTTAATTTGGAGATAGTTTTTTTTTGTCGGAAATTGCTAAAAAGTGACTTATTGCAATTTCATCACGAAGTTGCAACTTGGCCAATTTCAGACAAAATCAGCTATTTCCAAAGGATAAATGCACCACATTTTGCCCAGAAATAAATAGCCAAACCTAACCTAACCAAACTAACCTAACGGGCAAAACAAAGCGTCTTCGCCGCAGCTGTCCATTATAAACACGTACGATGTGAGACGGGCAAATAACTGAACATATACCGTTTTATGTGGATGATTTAGTTTTGATATTACCATTTATTTTCATTATTTTTTAAAATTTATTTATTTACTTTCGCCCTGTATTGTGTTTTGTTTGTGTGGAATAAGTCAATATATTTTTTTTACAATACATATGTGGATAATTTAGTTTTGACATTACCATTTATTTTCATTGGGATATTGTTTTCTGGATAAATACTAAATACTTACCTTCTATTCTCCCCCAGGACAACACAAAGGGTCGAGTGCTGGTGGAGAAGGTGTTCCGAGGACGACATGACGGTGTGGTAGACTTATCCAAGGCTGCGTGCAAACCTGACTTCACACTCGTACACAAGCATGAGGAGTATAAGTACACTGAGGCGTTTCAGAACTGTAAACTTCCTGACGTCAAAATCTTCTCCCCCGTTATCGAAATGCCGCCTCTTCTAAAAGTAAGGAAAATTTAATGTATATATTGATAGCGATTAGTTTTGATATTTCACTTTTCTTTTTTGTATGTCATCTTATTTGAGAACTTTTTAAAATCCGATATACTTCTCTCACACTTATGATTTTATTTTGAGGATACAAGGTTCTATATATCTTTTGATGCGTTTTAAGATGCATGTAAAGAGAGTCATTTGAAAGGTAACGTACAAGTGTGTTCTCCCTTCTAGATGGTAGCCGAGAGGGATGGACATGCAAACAAGGAACTCCGACTGGTGATGAGGAAGACTTTGAAGACCTGCCGTGTTGCTGAGGAAGGGGAGACACCCACACACTGGATTGACGCAGGACTGGGGACACCGGCCAGTCCTGAGCTGTATGAAGGAGTGCTGTGAGGTATTACTTCAACTATTACAACTATTACCTTCACTTTCTGTATATTATTCCTGTTCTCTTACTGTTTCTGTCTCTTTCTGGAACAGTTGATCATGTGGTGTAGTTTTTACTTCTATGACTTGAATAGCAAATAAATGAATGTACAATGTCATTATCATATCATTATCATTTCACTATTGTAAGGCATTGGTGGATCATGAGCAGGAATATTTTAAATGGCGTTGAAGAAACTATCAAATTTATTGACTTAATTCAATACATTCTTGATAGTTATAGAATAAATATTTCAGAATTATTTGATATTGTTGGAGTTATAGATGGCCGTGTACCACTATTATATAAACATGTTATTTGTTTATCCCATGGAACAAACACTGGTACAAATGCTTTTTTGAGGGTGTGTCTGACTGAAGCACACAGGCAACAACACACCACCTTCTGACAACACACAGGTACATACCAATACAAACACCAACACAACAACAGTCACCAGGATGCTTTTTTAACATTGTAATAAAAGTGAAAACAACTCATGAAAAAGTGAAACAAATATTATGGAAACAGTAAACCAAACATATCTAGAATCACTTATACATCATTACGTTACATTCACGACAAAGACTCTCCGCAACATTATCATTATTATTTTGAAGTTATTGTAGTGGTCTGGCGTCCTTGAGGTGATTGCAGCTTCCAGGAAACAGGTCATTTCTTTGCAAAAAATGACATAATATTCTTCGTCCCCACGGCTGACTTGGCCAAAGCTTTCTCCTTGGCTGTCATGGCTGTCTTACCCTGGAAGGAAACAAACAATCAATACAATCTGACTTAAAATAACAAAATAAATATAAAATGTCAATATATAAAAGTCAGTATGTATATAAAATTAACAAAAGCTCAAACCTTAACGGGAATGTTGTCTTTGGTGTAATCTTCCGTGGGTCCATCGAGTTTCCGTTTCTTGGATTGGTTTTCCTTGTTCAGCGGCACCATCGGCTTCATCTTCTTGGCGGGAAGCTTCAAGTGTTGGTGAAGCGTCTTGGCTAGCTCTTGTGGCAGGTACTCGGATATGATGCCGTGAGCCAGCACCGTGTAAGCTTCTATTGAGCGAGACAAGGTCAAAGTCAAGGTCAAACGAAATCAACACACAACAATATAAAAATTCAATGATACAACCACAAACTTTTTTTTTTTCATATTATTTACTTATGCTATTGGAAAACCAACCAAGGGCAATAAAAAAAAAGTTATATAAAAAAAGCCTATTTGTGATTTGCTGATTCCCTAAAGAAGAAAGTTACAAAAAAAGAAGTTATGCCAAATTAATTAAGGTTGCAGGTGTGTTGATACTCCTCTTAAATGAAAATGAAAATAATGATAATGATGATGAAGATGAAGATGATGATGATGAATAAAGGTAATGAATGCCTTCCACCTACCTTTGGCCTGCTGGGGGTCCATAGGGCATACATAGGTGAGGCTCTGTGCTGTGGATGTGGGAACCTTCTTAGAGTGGAGGAGTGTGGCGAGGCGATCCACACGACCTGACAACCACTTCAAGGTGCTCTCCTCATTGTACTTCCACGCACGCATACCACTACTACCTAAACAAATGGGAAAGTGGAGTAAGAACCTTGTTGGATATGTTCATTCAGTTGCTTATTCATTTTTCATCACCATTACCTGTACGGATTGAAAAGTGGAGTTAGAACCGTATATTTCCTTCAGTTATTTATTCATATTTCATTAGTTATTCCTATATTTAATTTTCCTTCTGTGTGTAGTAAGGAGTGAGGTTAATCCTATCACCTGGTTGTCACTCACCTTTATTATCTGCCACGTGGGATAAGTCCTTGTCTGCCACCACCAGGTCAAGGCAGGACAGCTCGGGGTACTCATCATCTTCCAGTAAGTCTTCCAAAGGCACGATTCTGGGAGCCTGTCAAGCATATACGTAATGACTACAATAAGTTTTTTTTATTTATTTTTTTATATACAGGTACTGGCCAGTGCGTAATCGACAGTAAAATTTGAGTCAAATCTGGACAAAGCATGGAAAGACCAAGCACAGAAATTTTATTATAAAGCACTAATAGCCACCGGAGCCACTACCCGCACCCAAAGTTTTAATAGAAACCAGGATAACGAGCTGGAGACACAGGCGTAAGCCGCTTCCAGAACTTCATCTGTGAGCAGTTATGACACTCCGTTACTCACCTCCATCAAGTAGGGAAGGATGAGGTAGGTGACGTCCATTGGAGATATCATGTATAACTTGCCATTAGAATCAACGGTCTGCCCAATGAACCAACATCTGAAAGTGTCACGTATAATAATAATAAAATACTGATCACAATAATAACAATGATAATAATACACAAAAATCGCCTTCATGTGGATGCTAAAATAGGTTAATTCCAAGTTTGTTAGTGTTTACAGCTAGCATGAAACCTTCTTACTTAGTCCTTTAACAATAGTTAATTACTCTAATAGTCTCGGATATTATTCTGGTACAAAAATCATCACTACATACAATATTCTCTGCCGAAAGTTTAACAATTCAACCTTACAGACTAAGCACTAGGAGCCACACAAGGGACGTACCTGTAACCTTCATCAAATGCCATGATTTCGTGTACAGTAATCTTGTCTTTGTCAATAATATACATCGTCCCCTCGTCAGTGTGTGGGTTACGGAGCTTCACCACCTCTATGTTGTTCGACGCAAGGAGGGAATCTGACAACAAAAACAGACAATGTGTTATATTGGAAAAACAAAATGTACCAAGGTTGAAATATTGACAGGTAAAGGTTCATTCTATCATGGGTCAACGAGTACATTTCTCCAGCATACTTTTAACAAATGCCACTTTATGTTGACTCTTGATTTTATTCTCGGTGGTGACATCTTCTTTGATCTTCTGGCCTCTCTTGGAAGGGCTGCGAGGCATTACTTGTCCTGTTCTTTAATACAACACAGCTGGGAAGGAATAATTTCACACACACTCAGTCACACAGTTTTTGGCGGTAAATTTTGTTTACTCGGACATCTACGGGATAACAAAATCACACCACTAATAATAATAAAACATAAATCATTAATAAACCTCATACACTAACTCCAATACATATTTCGATTATTATTAAGTTAAAGTGAGTATGAAAGATATAGTATTTAGTGAAGCATTCCTGTTGTAAATATTGCTAACACGTGCAGCAGACGGTTTTGCAGACGGTGTAGTTGTTTACATTTTCCTTCTTCTAGTGACCATGATGATGCAACTGAGGCGGGTGTCGGTGCCTCTTAGTGCCAGGTTAGGTCATGCCCTGGCACTGCTTCCTCATGGCACCTGCTGGACATGCACGTACAGACACATCAGGACCTCAGAACACATACTGGCTAAGGCGAAGCGTGAGTTATAAGGGAAAGGGAGGGAGGGAAGTCGTGGGTTGAATTCAATATGTAATGATTTAGTGTTAGTTTGTATTGCTGTTTAATATGATAGTAATGGAGTTTAAATGTAATATCTTTCAATACAGTCCTATCCTCATATATGTTATTAATGGTGTGTGAGGTGATGTGTGTGTGTGTGTGTGTGTGTAACATTGTCACACACACACACGTCACCTCACACCTCCATTCCATTCACCTCACACTTCCACTCACCTTCACACTCATACCTCACCATCACACTCATACCTCACCTTCACACTCACACCTCACCTTCACACTCACACCTCACCTTCACACTCATACCCTCACACCCTCACCCTCACCCCCCAGGAGCTTCGGTGCGCGGCAAGCCTCATGTACAGTCGAGTCAGCTGCAACAGTTGGTCTTGGCGGACACACATTACATGGAAAGTAAGTTATTGTGAAACTTTTAAATACGTGTTGAATTGATCGACAGTTTCAATGGAATATTTGTCATCCATGCAACTAGACAATTAACTGTTTTTTATTGCAATTATGTTGTGTATGTTTGTTTGCTTCTATTGAAATGATCTACTATAATTATTATGATGTGTCAATATATATTTACATTTGGTGGTCTTTTCCCTAATTGATTTTTTTTTAAATACAGAGCAGAAGAAAGAAATCCTTCAAATATTTCCAAATGTGAAATCAACTTTGAAGAATATGTTCAATAACTTGTCCAGTAATCTCAATAAAAATTACAGGTAATGTGACTTGTACCCTACCTGTATTTTTTTTGCCTGTTTACATAGTGTAGTATATTAAACATTGATTCTGTTATTTTTATTATTATTATTATCATTATTATTATTATCATTACTATTATCATCATCATTATTATTATTATTATTATGACATTGAAATAGTATGTATATAACACTATGTTCCGTATACTTCCATAAACAAACACAAACTCTGTAGTATATATATAACACCAATACTACCACTAACCCTAACTACCACCAGGTGTGATGAGAAGTTGTCAGCGATGGGCCGGTTGAACCACCAGTTAGTGTTCCAGTCCTCGTTCAGCATCACTTGGCCCAAGCACATCACCTTCAACGGCTACGGCTTCACCAAGAAGAACGCTGAGATGTGTGCTCTAGTCAAGGCCGCCGAGCATCTATATAATGGCAAGTTGTGGGAGGCATTGGTATTGGTGTTTGTGGTATAGAAGTTTGTGTTTGTAATGTAGTTTAAGTCTCAATATGTAGTTATTTATAGATTTTATTTTTCCGTATTAATCCTCGTTTTCATTCCCCTATTTTCTCTCTTTTATTCTTTTTTTATTTTCATTTTTTATTTAAACTGTAGAAATTACTTAGTGCCCAAAGGTGAAGTGTCATGTGCTACCTATTTTAAGTAAAAACAAGTATAATATCTCTCTCTCTCTCTCTCTCTCTCTCTCTCTCTCTCTCTCTCTCTCTCTCTCTCTCTCTCTCTCTCTCTCTCTCTCTCTCTCTCTCTAATGTATCCCGTAACCCTTGACCCCATAGAGAATTACCTCACCGAGCACGGCCACCCCGTCACGGCCTCCATGGAGCAGCGGCAGCAGAGTCTTCAGGAGTGGAATGTCTCTCCGAGCATCACCATCCCTGTCAACACCATGCAGGAAGGACTCTCTCTCCTGCAACACTACAAGGAGGTCAGACTGAACATACCTCCCTCTTACAAACCTGGCTATTTATATTTATTTATTTATTTATTTATTTTTATTTTTTTTTTTTTTCTTACAAGTCTTCAATATTTTTTTAAAGGGAGTGAGTATATGGAATTTTTATTTATTTATTTATTTATTTTTATCATTTGTTTATTAGTGGTTTTTTTTTTTTAAGGAAGTCTTCAACATTTTAAGAGAGAAAAAAAAATTGTAAATTGATTTTTTATATTATTTATTTATTTATTTATTTTTCTTTACTAAGGAGGTGCAGCCGCTAATGGAGCAGGTGCGCGCAGGTGTGTCAGCGTCCCTGCCAGGTGTGGGGGCTGATGCTAGCGACGAGGAGGGACCGCCAGGCCCAGACGAGGAAGGTAAGGATGTAATTAATAGTATTACATAGGTTGGGAAGGTAAGTATGTAATTAATAGTGTTACAGAGGTGGAAAGGTAAGTACATAATTAATAGTGTAAGGGAGGTTAAGTTAGGTAAGGTTAAAGGTTAAGTTAAAAGTTGTCATGTTGATATATATTACTATATGTGGATGAATTGACTCTTATATGTGGACGAATTGACTTGTGGGCGAATTGACATGTGGGCGAATTGGTATGCGGGCAAAATGACCGTAAACCCACCACACTATACACACTCTCCCTCCACAGTTCCGCCACAGAGAGTGATGGAGTTCGAAGAGGAGAAGAGAGCACCACGCAACCTCCTAACAGGCAGG
The DNA here is from genome assembly GCA_036785275.1 of Cancer borealis. Classification (NCBI taxonomy): domain Eukaryota; kingdom Metazoa; phylum Arthropoda; class Malacostraca; order Decapoda; family Cancridae; genus Cancer; species Cancer borealis. The sequence goes on along the minus strand of JAXIVD010001266.1, from coordinate 18,766 downwards.
CCACTCAACGCACACCACACGCACCACGACACACCTTACCGCACCAGACTCCTCCAGGACCTATTGGAAAGAAGACAAAATAGCAACACAGGTCAGAGAGGAGGTCACCCAGAATTACCAATGTTACAATACAGGTAATAGAAATGTATATGATTAGTGTTATATTCATCCTTCTATAACTTGTATGAAGATAATTGTGTTGTTAAAGGCTAGTTGACATACACAAGATACTTACTTACCTAATGTTGTCTTCATCAGTGGTACCGTTCAGTCCTTGCTCTAAAATTATCTACTGTCTCGGTATTTTCCACATCATTCTTTCCTCTCATGTAACACTCCTTCTAACTCTTTCTAACTCCTTCTAACTCCTTCTAACTCTCCTTCCTTGCCTCCAGGGATGACGTCCTCGCCGTGCTGCACAACAAGCAAGTGTTAGTGGTCTCGGGTGATACAGGGTGTGGCAAAAGTACTCAGGTGCGTTGTAGAAACCTAACTAAACTTGAGATAAAACTTAAATACGTATGTTAATAAGTGGACATAGGAAATTGATTATACCTGAAACTTACCTGTTGTGTGTGTGTGTGTGTGTGTGTATAGGTGCCGCAGATGATCCTGGACCACTGGATTGAGGAAGGACGCGGAGCAGAGTGTAATATAATCGTTACTCAGCCCAGACGCATATCAGCAATTTCCTTGGCAAAGCGCGTAGCTAAGGAGCGCAATGAAGGGGTGAGTGAGGGAGGGAGGGAGGCCAGAGTGGAGATTTTTTATTATTTTTTTTCTATCAAGTTTGCTGCAGATATATATTAATGTGAGAATTTTGTGTTGTAGTATTGTATTGCATGATTTGAAATGAAATTTACTATAATATGTATGAAAATTTGTATCGTATTGTAAAGGAACATTGTATGACTAAAGAGAAATATAAGATGTGATGTTATTTTTTGGAGTTGATTTTTAAAGTATTATGTATATTGAAGATTTATACAGAGTTACTTTACGGTGTTACATTATCTATCTTTTACAGTTGATTTTAAAGAGTATTACATCGAAGATTTATACCGCGTTTCGTCCCCCCAACCGCCCCCTTGTCTCCCCTTCAGATAGGCGAGAGTATTGGTTACCACGTGAGGCTTGAGCAGCGTCCCGTGCGTGGGTGTGGTGGTGTTCTGTTCTGCACCACGGGCATGCTGCTGCAGGGCCTCCACTCCAACCCCACACTGGAGGGCGTGTCCCACATCATCGTGGACGAGGTACACGAACGCTCGGTGCAGACGGACATCCTACTCATCCTCCTGCGGCGCCTCCTTCAGCAGCATCCTTCCCTGAGGGTGGTGGTGATGAGTGCCTCGCTCAGCACAAAACAACTCCTCCACTTCTTTGACCAGGACCAAGCGGCACTCATCAAAGTCCCCGGCACTCTCTATCCCCTCACCCGGCACTACCTTCCCCAGGCACTCCAGGTTTTAAACATCAACCCGCGCCGGCACCATCTGGCTGCCCTCACCCACCCGGACTCTCACCCGTCGGTCAACGTGGACTTGGTGGAGGATGTCATCTACTCCATCCACAAGTCCCGTCCCCCCGGTGCCATCCTGTGCTTCCTCCCGGGCTGGCAGGACATCTCCATGGTGCAGAACAGGCTACTCAAGAACCCAGCACTGAGGGGCCGGCTGAGTGTGCTGCCCCTGCACTCCCGCCTCCCCACGCAGGACCAGGAGCAGATCTTTGAGCCGGCCCCCCGAGGCTGCAGGAAGGTGGTGCTGGCCACTAACCTGGCCGAGACCAGCCTCACCGTCACGGATGTGGTGTATGTGGTGGACACCGGCTTCCACAAGGAACACAGGTTAGCGGAACAACAGAACAACGGAATGCTTACTGTCTCCTGTGACTGTCACTTTCACTGTCACTATCACTGTCACTGTCACTGTCACTGTCACTGTCACCATCACTGTCACACTCCTCATTACTTGTCACTATGCTTACTTGCTTGTCTAAGGAGGAAAATGTACTTGACATCTTTTTTTTATTGTTATTATTATTATTTTTCTGTAGCTTTATACACAAATCCTTAATCACTACAAAAACAATAATAAGATAGCTACGTACAAATTACTAATATTTTTTCTTCTCGTAACACCAACTGATATTTTTTCTTGTACTACCTCCTAACATTTCTTACTCTCGTACCATCAAACTAATAATTTTTCTTCTTCTACCACCTACTAATATGTTTTTTTTCTCCCTAGGTACAACAGTAAGACAGACCTGAATGTGTTAGGGAACCACTGGATCTCCCGCGCCAACAGCCAGCAGCGTGCGGGGAGGGCGGGGCGGGTACAGCCGGGAGAGGTGTTCCATCTGTACTCCTCCGAGGTGCATCAGGAAATGGACCAATTCCCCGTCCCTGAGATCATGAGAATTCCACTCGAACACGTCATTCTGCAGTGCAAGGTGAGAGGGGGGGAGGTGAGAGAGAGAGAGGGAGAGAGAGATACTATTATATACGTATCTCTCATAGCTTTTGCAAGAATGAAGAGGAAAGTCATGTGTTTAGAAAAGGATATTGTTTTATTTTACTGTGTAATTATTAGTCTTAGAACAAATATTCATAATGACAGTTGTAGAGTTTAATTAGGTCTATCAGATGCTGCAATGATATTTCCAATATCTCTAATAGCTTTCCAAAAAATGAGGAGGAAAGTTATGTTTTGGAAAAAAGATATGGTTTAATTTTACTGCTTAATTATTAGTCATAGAACAAATATTCATAATGACAGTTGTTGAGTTTAATTAGGTCTATCAGATGCTGCAATGATATTTCCAATATCTCTAATAGATTTCGAGAAAATGAGGAGGAAAGTTATGTTTAGAAAAAATATACAGTTTAATTTTACTGCGTAATCATTAGTCAAAGAACAAATATTCATAATGACAGTTGTAGAGTTTAATTAGGTCTATCAGATGCTGCAATTATATTTTCAATATCTCTATTAGTTTTCGAGAAAATGAGGAGGAAAGTTATGTTTATAAAACAATATACAGTTTAATTTTCCTGTGTAATTATTAGTCATAGAACAAATATTCATAATGACAGTTGTACAGTTTAATTAGGTCTATCAGATGATGCAATGATATTTCCAATATCTCTAATAGCTTTCTATAAATCGAGGAAGAAAGTCATGTTTTGTAAAAAAAAAAATACGGTTTAATTTTACTGCTTAATTATTAGTCATAGAGCAAATATATATATATATATATATATATATATATATATATATATATATATATATATATATATATATATATATATATATATATATTAATGAGTTTTCAGTGCAAGTTGAGAGAGAAAAATGCTTTATGCTGCATTGATTAGTTTTCAGTCATTATGAGACGAAAGAATTACAGTAACACTAATAAAAAATAACCATGAACTGTAATGATAAAAGGGAGAAATAGCTGTAAAATAATAATAAGAGAGAAATACCCATAAACTAATAATAAAATGAAGAATTACCAACCCTTCTAACACTAACCTAACCCTCCCCCCAGGCTCACTGCGGGGACGAGAGTGTACAGAGTTTCCTGTCGGAGGGGATCAGCGTGCCGTCCCGCCGCCTCGTAGCCTCTGCCATCACCATACTAGAGAGGCTTGGCATGCTCACCCAACACCACAACAACACCACGCAACACCTCACACCTCTAGGGCGGCGCGTCACACACTTCTCAACACCACCACACTTCTCCAAGTCGCTGGTGTTGGCTTCACTCTTCAGGTGGGTGGTGAAGGGAGAGGTGGAGGTATTGGAGGGACTGAAAGAACTACTGGAGGGAAGGAATGAAAGGAGAGATGGTGAGGAAAGTATAAAAGAAAATACCTCTTTGAAGTTTGTAATGACACTTATAATAGAACTAAGACTAAGGTTTATAAATTTTTTTCACATTTAGGAAATACAGAATTCTCTTTAAAATTGACTTATTTCCATTAACACCTGAATAAAATCCTAACATAAATACATCACAAGTCTAGCTATCAATTGGCTTACCTAACCTCACCTCACTTCACCCCTATATACAGGTGTGTTGGTCCAGTGCTTGCCATTTCGGGCATAATGACAGGAGGTCGTGGAATCTTCCTTAACAACATTGAACACCGCGCTAAGACTCGGGAGGTCAAGATGCAGGCTGACCCCACCAGTGACCTGCTAGCTATGTACAACCTGCTCAAGGAGTGGAATTTGTATGATAATTATGAAGAGAAACTCAACTACTGTAATGACAAGAATCTCAGTTACAGATCAGTCAGGTTTAATGAAGGTTAGTTTGATATGTTTATATTTATGGTTTTGTTTTATGTATTATGTTGAGTGGTATTGTGATGTAGTTATAACATTTATAGTTTATTGGTTTAGGTGATGATTAATTAACAATGACAGCCATTTCCATACAGATCAGTGAGGTTTAATGAGGTTAATTAAGTTAAATATAATTATACATTTATATTCTAGTTGTATTATTTTTCAGTGGCACAATTATACATATATATATTTTAGTTTTATTATTTTTCAGTGGCCCAATTATACATTTATTTATTAGTTTTATTATTTTTCAGGGGCACAATTATACATTTATATCTTAAGTTATATTATTTTACAGTGGTACAATTATACATTTACATTTCAAGTTACATTATTTTTCAGACACAATTAACAACAGCCAGCCATCCCTACACAGTTAAAAAAAAAAAATTATACATTATTATTCACACTCTGTTTATATTGTCTTAAAACTATACATTATTATTCAAAATGTATTAATATCGCCTTGAACCTCCCTAGGCATCAAACAAGTGTACGGGAATCACCTTCAAGACGCCCGGCTGTTGAACTCGGAGGATGTGAGGTCAGAGTTCTCGTCCTGGAACCTGAACCGGGACAATGGACAGCTGGTTCTGGGTGTGTTCCTGGCGGGCGTGGCGAGGCTCCTCATGTACCAGAGAGGCTCCTACCACAAGGGCATACTCAACCCTGACACACTCGCTATTAAGTCTGAGTGAGTGTTGAGTTAGTTAGTTAGTTTTTAGTTTTTTTTTTTTTTTTTTTTTTTTTTTTTTTTTTTCCACTCGTGTTTTTTTTTTTTTTTTTTTTTTTTTTTTTTTTTTTTTTTTTTTTTTTTTTTTTTTTTTTTTTTTTTTTTTTTTTTTTATCTATGTACTTCACTATCGTTTTTTTTTTTTATATATCTACTTCTTCACAGTCAATTTTGTATGATTTTATTGTAGAACTTACTTACCGAGGAGTATAATTTGTGAGGAAAAACTTGCATGTATCAGAGAAAAGAATGATGATATGGCCGGCAATGTATTTGTATAAGGATGTAGTAATAGTAGTAGTAGTAGTAGTAGTAGTAGTAGTAGTAGTAGTAGTAGTAGTAGTAATAGTAGTAAAATAAGAAATAGACAACTAATTTCTTCTAAAACTACATAGAAATTTCTTTTATAATACAACAAATCTTTACCACCCAGGAAAGGCGAGCACATCGAGACAGGCAGTGAGTGTGTGTTGCACCAGGCTCCTAAGGATCCTACCTCCCACCTGCTGTGCCTTCACCTGAGCAGGGATGGGGTCAGCAGGAGGACAGTGGCGCGTGACCTGTCCCTGCTGCACCCCCTTACTGTGGCACTCTTCTCAGGGAACAGTCTGATGTGGAGAGAGGCAGGGGAAGGGTTGTATTCTCTCAGTGTAGATGGCAAGGAGAGGCAGTCATTTATAGTGGATGAAAAGTAAGGATCACAACCTTATCTAACCTAAACTAACCTCACCTAACCTAACAACTAACCTCACCTCACCTAACCTAACAACTAACCTAACCTCACTTAACCTAACCTCACCTCACCTCACCTCACCTCACCTCACCTCACCTCACCTCACCTCACCTCACCTCACCTAACCTAAGGACAACCAAACAGCTAACCTAACCTAACAACCTCACCCTTGTTGTAGAGAGTGAAGGAGGATGTGTTTGAGGTTTAACACGTAATGTCATAGGAAGGAATGTTGAAATAATTTAGGTTGAGGTCAAATTTAACCTTAAAAGTATAATTATAAATGTTTGGAATGTGTATTGATTTGATTATTATGAACATTTCCTACCATGTATTTAGTCTATAAACTGGAATGATATCTAGAAATAGTGATAATTCTACATGAAAATTATACCTGTAACCCTGTTTTCCCCTTCAGGACATGCCGGTTCTTGATGCGTTTGAGGGAAGCAATGGACCAAGTTGTAGCTTACCTTATTGAGACTCGAGGCTTACACTCATCGCCTCCCGAGGCTGAACAACTGTGTGATGACCTAGTGATGTATGTAAGCAAGCTATTGAGAACACAAGACCAGGAGCAGAGAGTAGGCAGTGTGTTGCAGGAAATGGATGAACAATATTGATGCAAGAATGAAAAGGTAAACAGTTAAATTTAGATACCAGTGAACTTGCAATGTTAAAAGATGATAATTTAGAAACCATAAAGAAGGAGAAATAAGTATGATATTAGAGAACATGGAAATAGAGCATACAAACAATTAATTGATGCATTCCAATTTGATCACGATAGACCTATGTAGATACTCACACTTAATTATGAAAGGTTATTAAACTAGTCATCATTGTATATTCATGGTGAGAAAAATGGTAAACTTAATTAAAAAAATATATATAATGACTAAAAGAAATCAAAGATTAGTGATACTGAAAAAAATGTCATTATGCAGAATTTTTACTCCATAGAAAATATATTACTTTCACTCTGGTTAATTTGTACAGAATCGTAGTTTTTTTTCTTATTTTTACTTTGCATAATTCCATTGGTGTATTTGAAGATGCAGTAAGGAATGAATATGTGTGTATGTATGTATGTATGTATGTATGTATGTATGTATGTGCGTGCGTGCGTGTGGAAGCGGAAAGTATTCGTAAGATAATTCGTGAGATAATTTTGATTGCATCTGAATTGTGTAAGATTTTATTAGATTTTTTTATTTGATTGCGTCCTGGCTAGTACAGTGGTAGTGCGCTGGCCTTGCATTGGCTTGGTCAGCAGAGTGAGTCCCCGCCCGGGCCTGTGATGCTTAAGCTGTTTACTGGGGAGGAAGTGCTGGGATCGGACACCCATAAACCTAAAAACCAAGTAAACAAAGTAAGTCAAAATTTTAAGTTGTGTAATTTTTTTATTTTTATTTATAATTACGTATACTATTTGTGAAATGTTTGTGTATTGTTGTATTGTTATTGTTATGTGTGTTTGGAAGGAAACCAGAAAAAAAGTGGCATTTCATATGATTGTTTGTGTTTGTATTGACCGTCTCTTGCATAGGACCATAGTGTAAAGTTATGAAAAAAAGTTGTACGTATATATAAATTGTTAATGTGTATATGAAATCGTAAATTATGTGTAAATATTTATATACATGTGAATATATAACAATGTAAATAATTAACCTTCTCTTTGACTTGAGGAGTTTTTTTCGTTCAACCAATGAAAAATAATTACTTACAGCTAAACCTCATTATACATTACCTTCAAACAATACGAATTCAGTTATGCGATGGGTGTATTCCTACCAATTCCTCTTTATATGGAACTAAAACTAACTAACACAGTAATACAAGTGTTATCCGACTTGTATTATAAGGAACAACACATATCATTATCACATTCATTCCGACTAATTGAAATCTTGTTGACTTCACCTTTTGTTATTATTTCTTAGATTCCCGTGATATAATGACCTTACAACCCACTTATAGACCCTTTAATTAATTACTCAAAATATTTAATAACCTCATTACCTTCTAAACTATCTACGAACCCCTATTGATACGCAGAAGTTATCTATGAACCTCTAACCTAACCTAACTTGAAGCTATCTATGAACCCCTATTGATACCATGCTATTTAATGCTCTCCTAACTATTAATTTACTCCTTAATCACCACCAAGCTGTTTAATGATTCCTAATGACTATTCAACCATTTATTGACACATTAAATAGTTCCTTTTGATTACTTAGAACCTTTGTCATAAATTTGGAGGAAAATTATAGTGAAAAGTGAAGGTGTTCGAAGCAGTAGTAAAATAGGATTCACGAGAGGCGGAAACTAAGATACATTATTTAAAACTATAACCAACAAATGACTCATATAATTATTTCATATCTTAGGCTGGAAATATACACAGATTTATCTTCCTTCCTTCCTTCCTTCCTTCTTTCCTTTCTTCCTTTCTTACCTTCCTGAATAAATATAATCATTACCTCTCTTAACCTACCCGTCTCTTCTTTCCTTTTTTCCTTTCTTTCCCTTCCTTCCTTCTTTCTTACCTTCCTGAATAATATAATCATTACCTCTTTTAACCTCCCGTCAAATGCTTCGAAAATTTACAATAATCATTCACTCAAATGGTTCGAAACTCCACAAGGATCATTCACTTCACAACGAAACACTAAACCAGATGAAATAAACGACAGTAATGGCTGATAGAACACATACACACATAGATGAAAGAGGGGGAAGCGGTTAGGTAGGTAGGTGACAGAGTAGCATTAGACGTAGGGCAGCGTGTACAGGTGAGGGAGGGAAGGAGGGAGGGAGGTAAGTAGGAGTGTATAGGTAGGTCGGTTCACACACACAGTTTGGGTTTCAGTATGACTCCAGCAGGCGAGGGTGACGGACGCATCTCTTCCCTCCTCCGCCCCTCGCACCTCGCCTCACACCTTCACTCTATAGTCACAATTAATAGCAATGGCCACGCTCAGGTAAGTCTCACTAAATATATACTTTTGATTAAACCCATTAAGGTGAATTCGGTTTTTGTTAAGGTTTGCATCACATGTTGTCAGAGTGAAGTGAAGTGAAGTGGAATTATTTAAACGTTTCAGTAATCAGGTTTATTCACGTAAGTTATTCACACCAGCGATGCATGAATAAGTGAAGAGAATGAATGAGTGAGTGAATGACCAAACAAACAAACAAACGTGAGAATAGGAGTAATAATGCACACAAACTTAATTTATAACATACATTAAAAAAAATAAAAAACAAAAAAATATCAATCATTAGAGTAGAACATATTTACTGGTAATACGAAATGCAAGTATAACGAGACAGTTTATAGATTGCCTGTCAAGGATGATAATTAAATGGTCTTCAAATGCAATGTTATCCTAAAAAATAATCGTACATATATACTCTAAAAAAAAGTTAAAAGATAAAATAATGCAATCAGACACATTCAAAAATCACGTTAATGTGTTATTTTAATTGATTTGGTTTTAAGTATATATGTCCCTAGCGGTGATTTTCTGTTTTGTTTTATTTATTTATTTTTTTTACTAAGATGGAATATAAATTACGTTGTGGTAGTGTGGTTAGTGTGGTGGAGATAGCCTGAGGTGGAGTAGTAGTATTAGTAGTAGCAAGGTGGATCGAGTGAGGTAGACTGTGGTGGTGCAAATTCAACCTAACTCTAATTAAAGTAAGGAATGAAGTTTTGTTTAGTCACTGTCTCAAAGTGTCATTCCTTCTCAATCGTTAGGGCAAGCAAGGCCATTTTACCTCCTATGTTTATGTTATTGATTGCGTGTTATTGTTGTTATTTTTCTTATTATTATGCTTTATATTTGAGAGAGAGAGAGAGAGAGAGAGAGAGAGAGAGAGAGAGAGAGAGAGAGAGAGAGAGAGAGAGAGAGAGAGAGAGAGATAATTAAATTCTTACATTCTACATTCACTCAAACGCTATAATATATAAGTAGTACATTTAACACGATACACAAAACAGTACCTACTTTAAATTCTATAATACTTCGATGAAACTACGACTGAATGCAAAAAATAAATAAATAAATAAATAAATAAATAAAAAATCGACTGTTAATAAACCAACAAGTATTAATTATTTACTTCATTGGAATTTAAAGTTTTCCATTCCATTCCACGAAACGATAAAATTAACTCCACCTATGTATCAATTCATCCACAGAGGGAAATAAATAAATAAATAAATAAATAAACGAAATAAATAACAACAAATAACAGTCAAATCAAGCACTAACAAAAAGCGCGGGAACTTCTAAAACAAAATCGCATCACATCGCATCGTATCACCACTCAACAAAAACATAAATTCTGGGTAAATGTAGTGAAGTTATACAATTTACGCTTCCGTCTGATATACTTATACTAGGTTATGTCCTGAGATTTACGACCATAACTGTTGCTTCTTCTTGGTAATATCGCTATGGGGGGAGGGGTGAGGGAGGAAATCAAGGGGAGGAGGAGAAGGGAGGGACGGGGTAGAGGGTGAGGGGAAAGGAGGGGAATGGGCTGTGTAAATGGACAGACAGGTGTTATGAGGGAAGGTAAGGTAAGGTGAGGTAATAGAGTAATTAAGTTTGACAAGTAAAGTTTTTTTTCTTTCCTTTCTTTCTTTCCTTCTTTGATTTTTTTAATTTTTTCTTTAATGTTTGTTTTTTTCTTATTCCTGTTCTTCTTTCGTTCTTATTCTTCATTCTGTTCTTCACTATCATTATAACTTTTCTTTTTTTTCACATCATAAGTTAAATTCCTCATACATAACAATCAAAGTTGAACCACATATAGACAACAACAACAACAACAACAACAACAACAAAATAATCACAATAAACCATGAACATTATTCCGTATATATATAATCCTATAAATCCCCAAATTAATGTAGCAATATTCAAACTATCATTCACCGTCACTATATACAGGTTGAATTAACGGATATGTGACCCCGTTCAATTATATAAACCTGAGAGTGACAAGGCAAGGTAAGGTAACATAGACTACCTCTTACTACCTTCCCCTTCCTTTCCCTTACCGTCCCCTCCCTTTCCCTCCCTTCCCCTCCCTTCCCCTCCCTTCCCTTACGTTTCTTCCTTCTTTCTTACCTTCCTTCCTCTTCCTTTTCCATTCCTTTCCTTTCCCCCCTCCTTTCTGCCTCTACCTTCCCCTCCCTTCCCTTCTTCTATTCCCCTTCCCTTCCCCTTCCTTCTCCTATTCCCCTTTCTTCCCCTCCCTTCCTCTACCTCCCCTTCCTTTCCCTCCCTTTCCCCTTCGTCCCCTCTCCTTCTTTTCCCTTCCCCTCCCTTCCTCTCCCTTCTCCTCCCTTCTCCTCTCTTCCCTTCCCCTCCCCCACGTCTTCTAAAACACCTGAACAGTTCCTTGCCCTCGACCTTG
>JAXIVD010001266.1:0-2500 GCA_036785275.1 Cancer borealis | reverse complement strand
AAAAAGGGTATGGGAAGGAAAGGTTAGAATCAGTTATAATAAAGAAAAATAATACACTGTCAATGTTTGTATGTTATGAATATATATCTTTTTTCTTTCTCTCCTGTTTTTTTCTCTCTTTGCATATTAGATGTTGTGGTGGTGGATTTAGTGTTTAGTACGTACGTGTGTGTGTGTGTGTGTGTGTGTGTGTGGTGTGTGTGTGTGTGTGTGTGTGTGTGTGTGTGTGTGTGTGTGTGTGTGTGTGTTCTAAATATAGCTGACAGTTGACATGTTTAAGGGACGTAATAAAAAATAAAAACTTATTACCTGTAATTAACACCTGCTATAAAAAGTGACTTAGACAGGTGAGCAAGACAGGTGTTATGGGCTTATTTGTAGGTAAGCAACTGTGACTAATTGGACAGGTGTGTGAATGAAGAACAGGTGTGTAGCTTAAGGTTACTAGAACAGGTGGTGTGTGTAGGGACAGGTAGGACAGGTGACAGGTGTGTGTGTGTGTGTGTGTGTGTGTGTGTGTGGATAGGGGAGGCAGAAGTGCATGTGTGTTGAACAGGTGTGTGAGGACAGGTGTGTACGTGTGTGTGTGGCAGGTTTGAGTGTGTGAGGGGGGGGACAGCTGTGTACGTGTATGTGGAACGGGTGTGTGTGTACGTGTGGGACAGGTGTGTGTGTGTCTGTGTGTGTGTGTGTGTGTGTGTGTGTGTGTGTGTGTGTGTGTGTGTGTGTGTGTGTGTGTGTGTGTGTGTGTATGTGTGTGTGTGTGTGTGTGTGTGTGTACGTGTGTGACAGGTGTGTGTCTGTGAAGGTACGTGTCTTGTCGCCATTCTCGTTCTGGTCTGTTATTGAGTTTACGTTGGTCAGTTTTTGCAAACACTCCCCCCTTCCCCCTCCCTTCCCCTCCCTTCCCCTTCCTTCCCCTCCCCTCCCTTCCTTCTTTCCCCTCCCTCCCTCCCTTCCTTCCTTCCTTACTTCTATCCTTCTTCTTCCCTTCCTTCCTTCTATCCTTCCTATCTCCCTCCTGCTCTTCCTTCCTTCGTTTCTTCCTTACCTCCTTCCTATCCTTCTCGAACCTATTTTTCCTCCTCTCCCTCCCTCCTCTCTCTCTCCCTCCCTCCCTCCCTCCTTTGCGTGCCCTCCCTTCCCTCTCTATTATTCACTCCTTACCTCCCTCGTTTACGCTTGCTTGCTATCTTATTCTCTTTCTCTCTTCCTCACTCCTCTTCACTCCTCTCTTTCCTTACTCCTGTCGTTCATTGTCTTACTTCTCCTTCACTTGTCTGTGTTTATCTTTATTTATTTCTTGTTCTCTCTTCCACTCATTCTGTTATCTATGTACACTTGTTATTTGCCCTTCCTTCCTTCCTTCCTTCCTTCCTTCTTTCTTTCTTTCTTTTCTTTCTTCCCTCCTTCCTTTCTTCCTTTTTTTCTTCCTTCCTTCCTTCCTTACTTCCTTCCTTCCTTCCTTCCTTCCTTCTCTTCTTCCTTCCTCTATTATTCTTCTTTTTCGTAATATAACATTTTCGTCTTTTTCTTTATTTTGCATTAAGTACTTCGTTAAATTCAAGAAATGTTTATTATTTTTTTTCTTTCTGCAACATCAACGTAACTTCCTTTAAAAAGCAGACAGGTAGGTCGGTCGGTAGGCAGGTAAGCAGGTAGGTAGGTCAGGTCAAGCAGGTAAAATATTAATTAACTTCCCAGCCTGCTTTTTTTTTTTTTTTTTATAACTTTTCATGTTTTGCCATAATTTTTTTTTTCATATACAAAGAGCAAGAGTAATATTTCTACTATAATAATAATAATAATAATAATAATAATAATAATAATAATAATAATAATAATAATAATAATAATAATAATAATTTTGATAATAATAATTTTGATAAAGATAATGATGATAATGATAGTTAAGAGTATAATTATAAAGATGATGATAGTAATGATAATGATACTGATGGTGATGTTAATGATTGTAATGGTAATAATAATGATAATAATAATAATGATAATAATAATGATAATAATGATGATAATGATATTCCCGCACCACTCAAACGCATAACATAATATTTACCTGCTATTTTTTGGGCTTGTTTTTGGTAATGAGGCGACGGAGTGTGAGGTAAACATTACCAGCTCACCAAATAGTGCACCTGTTTGCCGGCTTATCCAGGTAACCCACACACACACACACACACACACACACACACACACACACACACACACACACACACACACACACACACACACACACACACACACACACACGCGCGCACACACACACGCACACACACACAGGTGAAAGAGAGACTGATTTTTCGTATTAAACTTTCTGATAACTAATTGAACAGGTAGCAGATAGGATGAAAAAAATAGGAATTATCTATTAATCTTACCTGTTCCAGAATTTCCAGGTGTTATTTAGATCAAAATTAACCTCATAGGTGAAAAATTAGACTTATTCCATGTATTAAACTTTCTGATAACTAATTGAACA
>JAXIVD010001265.1:35000-87500 GCA_036785275.1 Cancer borealis | reverse complement strand
TAGCCAGGCAGGTGGCTTATCTCCTTCTGGCGGCGTGCACTATTGTGGAAGGTGAGTGTGATTGACCAGGGAAGAGGGAGGACGTAGTGAGGAGAGCAGGAGGTATCGTTGAGGTGGTGGTGATGGGCTGGGCGGAGTTCCCGTCTGGTTACGTTTCAAAACAAAGACGATGTTAAGTCCATTTTTCGTTAAGCTTCATTACCTATCGTTCCTTGGCAGTTTCTTATATGCCTTCCCTGCACATATTGTTAAGACTGAACGGAGATATACCTTCAATGTTCCTGGAACGTAATAAATTGAAAGTAATAAATGCCTAAATTCAACCTTCAGGACAATCATTGATATGATAACTCCATTAATTTCCTGTTCTTGAGTACTTTAATATGTTATGAAATATGTGAATATGACACAGGATAAAGTAGTCATCATAGAAATGCGTACCAGCGAACGGAAATGACAATTAAGCTTCCTTCCCGCCAGTTGAAATTACCACATATATAATATATCTTCTCCACCCCGCAGTGTTATGAAAGCAGGAGACGAGACTATATAACTCACCCGTTCCCTTCATCTATTTATGAATGGAGGAAAGAGAATATAATAAACGGCAAAGGGAAGGATGGATTCCCACCAATAATGTATTAAGAGACACGATGCCTGGCAAACTGTGAACTGTTTCTTTAAGTGAGTAGGATGGGTGTGGGGTGGGGGAGATGAGGCGACTAAGGTGAATTAGAGGTGACAAGGAAGCTCGTCATATCTGAATAAAAGGAGTAGAGAACAATCGACATATGACAAAACATGACGTTACGAAAGAAAGGACATATTAACAAACACATGACGTTACTAAACTACAGAAAACATAACAAAAATCCCTATCTTGATTTATAGTGGGATGAGGAAGTAAGATACCTTGTGAAATATTGACTGGTATCGAAATAACAAAATAAAATGATAAAGAATGTTAAGAATTAATCGATAATCAACGTATATATTGTAATTTTTTAAACAGGTGGAGGCATAGCCGACGTTATTTAATAATGTGGAACGTACTGCAATGGACATTAAACAGTAAACAAACAGGATCAGTTAGAAATGAAGTCTAAAATTAATAAAAAAGGTGAACTGAATCAAACCATACCTATAAATTAATATATAGTACAATTAATCATCAATAAAATAAACATGACTTAAGAAACAACGATCACATATAAGTAATGGGAGGAGACTCGTCACAGTGACACCACAAACACCAATCCATGTCAGCACAAGGCACCAGTCAGCTGGGGAACACAACACACCTTGCTGACGGAGGTATAGCTATGCACGGCTCAGTTGCTGCAAGTCAATATACACGTGCTGATTTGCACTTCTTACAGGATATAGTAACATTTATGAATGTGTATACGGAGGGACGAGGGCTTTTGTTAACTATATGCACTCAGTTTATCACACAACTTGCCTTGTCCCCACACATACACGAGGTATATGACAGACAAAAACGAAGCTAGAAAAGGAGGCATAAAAGTTAACTATAAATCATACCCTAGATACTACTTCTGTTTCTTTCTTAATACGTGGAATGGAAAAGTTTATCAATTAAAGTTTAACATTCCGACCCCAGTAATAGAAATTCGATGAGATACCAAGTATTTGGAGTATGGTATTGGTAGTAAGGAGAAACGCGAAGATGCTGGCATCAGTCAATATGAGTAATTCGATTAATAAACCTATGAATAATTTGTTAACATCAATGGCAAACATTATACAAGACACACAGCCTTGTATGCATAACCCTTTTACATCATAATTTCCATATATATATATATATATATATATATATATATATATATATATATATATATATATATATATATATATATATATATACACCCGATCTAATGTGACCTTTCACACATCACACACCCCATCCTCTAGCTAAAGGAGGACAATAACTACTAGGTCATCAGTGAAACTTTGCACCTTGAGCGAGGCGCAAACTCGAGCCTGCGAGCGACAGGCCGAGACGTTACCACTAAGTGAGCTACCAAGCAGTGCGTGTGTGAAAGGAACACATACGTAAATGCTTAATTTAATCGGGTATCGTCCACTAACGTACATAGTAAAATATCCCAACTTTATCAAAACAATTATCTATAATTTCACAACAATGAAACTATCAAAACGAAAGTAGGTCTCGCGCATGAATAGACCACCCGGACGTTCACGTATTGTTATGTTTGTAAGAATATAAGCTACTGTTTCCCAAGTTCTATTACAAAAAGTTTCCCGAAGTACTCATCAGTTTCTTTTTTAACTCCTACATCAATATAAGATAAGACAGTGACGTCCATATGTATTTATGAGTACAGACAAGGAAGAGAGCAAGTGTTTTTCTTGTGGTGAAAAGCTTACAGTTGTTATTGGTAAGTGTATGGCGATGACAATGAGCAATTATTATTTGGAGCCAACACCATTAATGAGATGCAAAGAATATATGCTTTTCGTATAGAATATATGAGAAAAAGAGAGACAGTCACACACGACAAGATGATGTATAAGATTTATCCAGTATCCAAGTGGACTTTAGAAGAACTTAACGGAAGCTCACGTACTACGTACCTTTCCTCCTTCCTTCCGCAGTTAGCCCATGTGTGATCCCATTCTTGATGCGGGGCAGCTGGTTCAGCTTCGAGAAGGGAAGCAACACCATCACGGACATCGACGACACTTCCATGAGCAACCACGGCACCTGTGTAGCCATCCTTGTGTACCGTAACGACTACAAGGCACTGCTCTTCAGGGACCAAGAGTGTTATTACTGTGTTCGCTTCCACATCCGAACTGTGAACATCCTGCAGAAGAGTGCCAGTATGTGTCCAACAGGTCGACTTGTTTGCCTATTATCTATCAATTTTTTCTGATTATATATGATATCTATTTGCTTTACTACGGATCCAAAGTGATTTCTACTATTTAAGACATCCAAATTTATTCATACTGATGTTGATTATCGCTTTTTAGATTTTTTACGATTTAAAAAAAACATGTTACTTCAGAAATGTTGATTTCTTTTACTTATAAACATCTATCATTGCACCTCAATATTTCATATAGACATATCTTTATGTAACATTATAAGTTCACTTAACTGATAGGATCGTATTTATGCCCACAGCTATCCAGATGATAGCATTCCAGTCACTACTACACCATAATTTGGTGTAATGTGTTCATATCATAAATACAACAATAATAAAACACAATTAACCTTATAGAAAGCACAGATAATGATAGACAATGGTTTGGTAACATTGTAAGGTCATGTAATGTAACCACAACTAACCTTATTCCCGCCAAACAGCTGGATGCAACACCTATCCACCCAACTACAAACCATCCCTGAAGGAGGCGTGTGCAGAGTTGGACAAAGATACGCGTCTCGTGACCATGTTTAATGAGAATTATCGACCCAAAAACTGTCGCTCGGCTATTGAAGGCGTGTGGCAATTTGCTTACCAGAATAGATTCAGGTGAGGCACGTTCATGTATAAAGGGTGTATGGGTAGTATTTGCTGTTTTCGTAAGGACACTACACTTCTTATTATGATAAACTAATTCGCCTAAAGCAACATATTAAGGGGTACTATTCTAGTTTCTTTTTCCACTGCTTCCATACTTGCCTCTTCCTCATATCCATTTCCCTATCCACTTCCTTTAGTCCACAATCATTTCATATCTCTCTCTCTCTCTCTCTCTCTCTCTCTCTCTCTCTCTCTCTCTCTCTCTCTCTCTCTCTCTCTCTCTCTCTCTCTCTCTCTGCTCTCTCTCTGCTCTCTCTCTCTCTCTCTCTCTCTCTCTCTCTCTCTCTCTCTCTCTCTCTCTCTCTCTCTCTCTCTCTCTCTCTCTCTCTCTCTCTCTCTCTCTCTCTCTCTCTCTCTCTCTCTCTCTCTCTCTCTCTCTCTCTCTCTCTCTCTCTCTCTCTCTCTCTCTCTCTCTCTCTCTCTCTCTCTCTCTCTCTCTCTCTCTCTCTCTCTCTCTCTCTCTCTCTCTCTCTCTCTCTCTCTCTCTCTCTCTCTCTCTCTCTCTCTCTCTCTCTCTCTCTCTCTCTCTCTCTCTCTCTCTCTCTCTCTCTCTCTCTCTCTCTCTCTCTCTCTCTCTCTCAAGATATTCTCTACTTTAGGTTAAGGACAAACCACTATGTTTATACCCTAGGGTCTGTGTGGTCTGGTTTCTATGTAGTTTTATATAATGATCTCATTCAATGTATATCCTGTTAGATCCTTAGCATCAATTTGACTTGATTGATCTATTCATCCCATTCACCTTTATATCCATTGAATCTTACTTACTCTTATCTTTCCTGCACAGTCCTTCCCTCATGAACCCATTTGCTGCCTCACATATAGTACCTGTTCAATGCTCCCTCATAGTTGTACAAGACAATCTTCCTTAATTCCTTTCCTACTCACTCATATCCTTGCTAACACCCATTCTGCCTCACTTCCTTATGGTGTTTTGTCACAGTTTTACAGGAGAATGTAACCATCCAGAGGCCAAGATCCGATCCTGTCAGGAGCCGGGTAATCAGTTCCTCATCGCTAACCAGAAATTCAACCTGACCTTCAAAAGCTGCGAGGGTATTAAGGAGTCTTTTGATGGGAGTAAGTATTGACACACTCAACTTTCTGCAATGTCATGTTTAGTTTTCAGAAAAAAATGCATAGTAGATTAAGTTCATATTTACTCCCACCCAACTTTCACCACCACCACAACTCTCTTCTAACATCAACATTCACCCAACCAGCCAAGGAGTTCTCGTGTCTGGGTGACTGGTTTATCGGAAAGAACCACTTCTTTGCGGCCGCCAACACCAAGGAATCAAGAAAGGATGAGAAGTACCGATGCTTTGTGCGTAATCGAGATGATGACCTTTACATGGGCCATTCCATCACCCCAGAGTGTTCAGTTCTCAAGACCCCAGAGAACAGCCCCTTCAGGTTCCGCATGACCCCAGGTAAGGTCCTATCTATTGATCTATCTATCCATAATCAAAGCTAGAATTACTCTCCCATCCCTCTCTGTGCTTAATCATTTTGCTGGAGAGAATACGGAGGGGCTTCCCAGACAACAAGTTCCGTCCCTTATAATCGCCTATTATGACCCGCGAGGAATACAGTAGTAATATTCTTGCAGCCTCAACACATACATTCTTACCTATCACCTGAAAGCATCTTAGAAACCCTTATATAGGAATACTGAGGTCTACTTAAATTTTAAATTGATGAAAATACAGACTTGCCTAGATGTACTGGCTTTGACAAATTATCAGAATATCTAATGAACCAACTTTCATTAAAACTGATAGTCTGAGTAATGGCCTCACTTGATCCATAATAACCATATCTAACCTTACCATCTTGCCTAGAAACTGTCACATTTACCTTCATCCACAGTCAAGCAGGAAACAGTCACTCCTGGATGTCTGCTGCCCAAGAACTTCACTGGAGACTGGGTGAACACAGCACATACAGAAGCAGATGTTATGATCAACCAGACGCACATCATTGAGACAACATACCCAGATGAAGGCCGCTACCGACGTACCATTTATGTCTGCAGAGAACAGAGAGACAACCGATACATGATGGCAAGACTAAACATTGATGGCTGGTGAGTTGGTGGGTTCTCTAGTAATGTAGGATTATATAAAAGTGTGAATTAACTGAGCTCATAGATAATATGTCTTCTTGATGGTGTAATTTTCTATCTCTCTTGCTTTCAGCCAAAAGGATTATGTGTGTTTTGAGTTTGTGCCTCGACACCACAACATCATCAGGTTCAGGAAGGGTCTTGAGATGATCCGAGAAGACTTCTCCACTGTATGTTCCTACATCCAATTCAAGAGTGGTCGGGAGTGGAATTATGACATTATGTTGGGTGAGTACTTACAGCTCCTTTTCTAGCTCTTTTTGATCTCTTTTTTATTATTCATGCTGTATTTATACATCTTTTAAACATTTTACTATTTTACATCTTTCTTTCCTCATCTTGGATTCCTGTGTGTGCATTGCATCACTAGCCAAGGATCCAGTGCCTGTGAAGTGCCCTATTGCTGGCAAATTCAACTTTACCCAGAAGGGGGAGCTGCCATTTGAGACCCGTATCCTTGGGGGTGTGACCAAGACTCCATGGGACAACATCTCCTGCAGGGAAAACATCTCTGACATTTCAGTGTGTGACAAAGATCAGAAGGAAATTTGGATTGATGCTCACTATTGCATTACTGTAGATGCATATGGCCGCCATGTGGATATTTACAGTACGTGACGGGAGCAGAGATAACCTAGGATTGTATTACGTATAACACATTTACTTTGTAGCCTTGAAATCATTTGTTTTTGTTTTATCATGCTGATTCATGATTTTATAGTGTGTGACGGAAATGTGCATGTAATCTTTGTTTATCAAGAGGCTAGATATTAGCTTAGACCGTGTAGTTGTCCTCAATGTTGCAGCCAACTGTTTAGTTTACATTAGTGAGGAGCTGACCAGAATGGCAGTTATGGTGCAATGATAATGAAAACTGCCATCATTAATAATCAAGTAATTAATGTAAATGTATCAAATGTTACAACAAAGAAAGTAAACGAATTAAGCTTTAAAAGGGATAATTCAAAGAATAAGGTTTAGAACAGGGAAATTAATATTTCTATTCATTCACAGCTGACCCAGACTACAAGTTGAAGTGCATTGGGTACTGGAAGGAGAACCTCAAGTCATACCTCATTACCTATGATGAGTTGGACCCGTATTCCAAGTACAGGTGTTGGGTAAGTACACTTTGTGTCCATGTCGATGATTATAATGACGATAAAGATAATCTATATATTTATCTATTTACCAGGCCGACATCCCTATAGTGGGGTTAGCCGAGACAAGACGCTCACACCAACTCCTATGCCCAAACAATCTTGTGGAGTTCTTAAGAACTGGCATCAGATATAAGTAGTTTGATATATATGTTACATTTGATAGTTTAGTGTTGACAGTTGCTTGCTCATCCCTCCTCTCATTCGGGTATTCATTTATTTTCTCTGCTTTTTCTTATTTACTCAAACTAGTACAGCAGCTCAGCAAAATATTTTCCCTTTCTATTCTAGGTGTACCAGAGAGCTGACTTGAACAAAGTGCTCATGTCACAAAGTGTTGGACCATTTTGTAACCTTGCCCAGACAGTCCTGAGTCCAGACAATGGGGCAGCAATTATCCTTAACATGGTGGAGTATGAAAGAGAACGTGAGTATCAACATCTATGGTTGCAGGTGTTTCTAAAAAAAAGACAGGCATAAGGATGTTACACAAATCTAGGGAAAAATGTCTGGTAGATTATTGTATAAAAAAGTAAGATTTTTTTCTGATGTTTTGTTATGCTCTTCCTTCAGAATGCAAGATTTTGGAAAGTAGAAAACTGAAGACAGAATACTATTTCAGTGTTTTGATATTTGTATGGATATACTTAGTTATGATGGTATGCTGCTGTCTGTGGAGTCCTGACAGTATTTGTAGTTTCATATACGTACTGTAGTTGATGTCATCACAGCTCTATTTCAGGTTACTAAAACAAATAACTTTCAACATACATACATATACATACTCTCACCTTACTTTTTAAACTACAGTGTATTTCCTTAAGGACATCAAATATCTTCTTTTACTTCCATGACAAATTGAATTCCATCATTGTCATACTGATGATGATTGTTGATTGTCATGGAAGAAGTGATTTGGTGTCCCTAACAAAATACATTGTTGTTCACCTGGTAATATCCTGAGGATGTGTTATAGTGTAGGTTGGAAATAATATGTTTTGATGACTAATAAAAATAGATATGTAATGGACAGGCATTGTTTATGGTGTCCTGTCTATTGCCTACCCACCATGGAATATCAAAACAAATGATCATCTTAAGGAATAATAAAGAGTATCCTTTCCTGTCTTGTTAGTGGTAGAAATGACAGAAGCAGATGCTTACCATGCCTTTCCCTACTCCAGATGACCGATGTCCCATGCATTTTGATGACGGCACAAACCCTTGGAAGGAACCTGGATCCAGCATCCATGTGTTCAGATTCCAGGACCCCAACACAGCAGCCCTCACCACTACTCTTTGTGGTATGCTCCTTTTTACACTCCTCTCCTTCAACCTCATCTGTCTTAGCTGAACCTGAGGTGAGGAGACATGCAAGATGGATACCACATGTCATATTCTAAATGTTCTTTGAAGTGTCAAGGTTTATAGGTTACTGCCATAGATCTCACTCTTGACATCCAGTCAACTGGATGCCTGAAGAGATGAAAACTATTGCTCATTTTCTGCAGCCTCTTCCTGTAATCCAGTTAGAAGCTAGTGCAAACTGTGAATCTCAAAATAAAATTATATTATTGTGAGGGAGTGAAAATTTGTTTGAAAAATATGACTTATCAAGGAGCAATGTAATGTTTTCAGTTTTTGTCAATCTGAATACTGGAAAACAGTTTTTTCCATAATATAGAGGTTAGGTATGTCAATGTATGATTTCTGGCACTAAAGGCAACTTTTATATTACTGTGTCTTAATGGGAACATATACATTCTAGTATTTGAACCTGTGTATTAATGAAAGAAAAAAAAAAATGGATAGTAAGACAAGAATCCATTCAAATTTGTCTACATTCTTTCCTTCATCTCAGCTTGAGTATTGAGGGACATCACAGTATGCCTTTAGTGTTTGATATTTATCTTGTATGATGTAAAACACATGTGCTGTGAGATTTTCAACCATGATGTAACAGCTCCATCCTTTCACATTCCCTCCAGTAAAGTTAAGTTCTCACCACACAGAAACTGATAATTAGATAATTGATTATCAGTATACATCCCAGTGAAAAATAAGTTTACATGTTTTTACAAGATCTGGTACATATTGGGTTCATATTTCATCCCAAGATTTGTACATAGTTAGGTTTATATTTAATCACAAAGTTTTATCCTTAATATTCTTGTGTGTTAAACTGTTTCTTTTTAGTGTTCATTATGGATCCACAGGGATTATTGATGTACTTGTGTGCAGAGCATGAATTGAGTTCCAGCTTAGGGACATCTTTCTAAAGTAAGGGGAGTCTAGAGACACGTTCCAGCTCAATACAAGTGCAAATATCTTCAAACATTAACAATGGGAAGAATGTTTGTGTAATTAAAGAGTGTCTTCCATAAGCTTCAAAAGAAATGCGCTCGTCACAAATATCATAATTTTCTTGTTTTCATGAGATGATGTTTCTCATTTGGTTGTAGTTTATGTTCTGTCTTACACATGTATTGAACTAATATTTCTTAGCCAAAATTCTTAATAAAGTCATTTGTAATTCATGAAATTAAAATATTTTGGAAAAAGTTTACAAGTAAACTAAAAAGAAATTTAAATACTATGGCAAAAGCAAATAATCCTGTATATGAATATATGCTGTGCATACTTTGTAAGGAATACAGTATTGTATTACTCTATCTAATCAATCAAGAGGACACTGAAAGGTTCATTCAATATTGTTCAGAGGAGGAAGTCAAAATCAAGACTCCCAACACTTGAAAAAGAAAATGTCAAAATATAGACCATGATAGATTTTATGTGTGGTACTTTCCATGCCCCATGTACTCTCACCCTCTTGTGTGTGTGTGTGTGTGTGTGTGTGTGTGTGTGTGTGTGTGTGTGTGTGTGTGTGTGTATTGACCGTATGCTTTGACCAAATGTGGTGCAGAGAATCATATCAGTATCCGTCCACTTATCCATCTGTTTGATTGGTTATATCAATGTCCAAATATAGATGAATATGTATATTTTTTTCAAGAATTTCAGCCTTACAGATGTACTTTTAATGCTGTGTTTAAGTTTTTATTCATGTTTCTCTTTGTAAATACTATATGTAGCTAGTAAGTAATTACCATCTAAACAAAATGTCACTTTCTATTCCAAAGATATGCTACAAAAACAAAAGCATTTACTGAAAGAACCAACAACAATGTCAAATTGTGTAACGGAGCCTAAGTGATGACATTCAAGTTCCAGGCAAACAAACCAGTCCTGTGTTTGTACTTACATGCTAGGTTTCAGTATCATAAAAATATACCCAGTATAGAAAAATAGCTGTTTCACTCAGTCATAGAAATATTTATATTACTTTAAAAAATTTTTTAACAATGAATTATGTAAGATTTTAACATATATCTACCTCCACTGCATGGATGACCCTGACATAGTGGGAGCGGGGAGACCAATCTCTTGTCCTCACAGGACCTAGGAGCTAAGTGGGAGGAGTGTGTGTGTGTGTGTGTGTGTGTATACCTTGTATTGGCTAACTACCCTTTTCGAGGGATGTCAGCCTGGTATATAGAGAGATAGATAAACCTATGAAGAAAAATCTATAAGACAGTATTTTTACTAATTGCAATTGATACTATCACATGTATTATATGATAATACTGTACCTATGAATTAAAAAAAAAAAGCCAAGGTATGTTTGGAACCAGATATAATGTCATTCTTCAGCTCCCTATAATTTTTGTATGGTTTAAAAATAAAGTGTTTTTAATCATATTCTGTTGTTCCTGTTATTTCCCCCTCCATGGCCCCAGGTGGTTTGAGTGGTGCTGGAACCAAGTTGGACCCAGAATCTCCAGTCAGTAGAAACAAAAGTGCTTTCTCGCTCTTCTCATCTCAATTGACACCAATAATCCTTCCTACTGATAATGTCCTTGTTCCCATGTTTAAATACTGTTCCACTCCTAAATCATAAGAGTTAACAGTCAGGTTGAAAAAAATGAATGCAGAAGTGAGAGTTGGGAAAGACAATGTGTGCTTGCTGTTATATGCAGATGATGTGGTAGTCATGACTCATGAGCGAATCTGAAGAGGAGCTACAAAGTATATTAGATGGAACAATAGATAATGGAATGGATGGATGATTGGATGACCTGGATGAAATTTGATACGCTAGGTGCAAAACATAGAGTGTGTTGACAGAGTAAATCCCATTTTTTTTTTTATGTGTTTATTGCTCTTTCACTTGAGTTGCGTTTACACAGGGAACTGAAATGTGAATCACAAGATCAAGGTCAAACGCACTGTCAAGTGTCAACAAAACAAGATCAAAATCAGACTGAACCCGCCCCCTTGTTAAGCTTGTTAATTAAGTGTTAAAAGACTATCTTGGGCTCATAGGGTCTACCCAGGAATCCTCGCAGTCCTAAACAACAACAACAACAAACTATCTATACAGCACAAACCATTACCAGCCAAAGATGGTGGGCAGTACGCGCAGTGATGAGTGTGTGTGTGAAGTTTCCTTGGGATTGGGACCTGGCAGCATAAATGTACGTGTGCCAGTGTCGGTTCCGTGTAATATCTGCCCAGTGGAGTTGGCCCACCGTCTCATACAGCACCATAACATTCCTGTCTACCTACATAACGGTGAGTTGGATGTGGTAATTGTCAGTCTCATTCTGTCAAGGATAACGTGAAACTACATACCTTGTCGTGCAAAAGAGAGCCATGAATAGACCAGTATGATACCTCATTAATTATAGAAGCTTGTATGAGCACCATGATAAATTTAAGTGAAAACTAATATATTCCTTAAAATATTGAACTACAAATGTTAGGAATAGAATGGCAGGTGATGCTTTGACCACACAGTGAAGGAAAGGTAGAACAGGGAAAGATGGAGATTCTTGCCGTGGCCACCCCATTGAGGGAAGTCCCTAAAAGGCGATGAGGCATTAGAGATATAGATAAAGTATTCTTGTGTTTCAGAACTGAGTGAGAAGCTCCAGGCCTTCCTTCAGGACCGCACTGAAGAGTATTACCGGCAACAGGATCAGAGGGCACTACAAGGGTTGAGAGAAGGCAGAACCTCGGTCAATGATGCTGCTGCTGCCTGGGCTGCCAAGTTTTCCCAAGTGAGGCTGCACACACTATTGAGCTATCAGTATCCATGGATATTAATGATACATTATTCCAATAGCGTTGTCATGGAAACTTACTGTAGCCTAGATAGTACCAATTTTATGTAATCTCACCATGGTTTTGGCAATATCTACATCATCATCATTGAAACCTTTGAATACAGTGGTTAATGTCTGGCTAGAATTAGGTGATTTTGCTAATTCCATCCTCTTGGTTATTGTACTTTTCTATATCACACAAGTGTTTCTTTGATGTTTTAGTTTTTTTTCTTCTAAATAACATTAATTCTATTCTCCTTATATTCTCGAGAAAAATTTGGCACTTCCTTACATCCTCCACCGCCACTGCCATTTGTGTGTGTGTGTGTGTTGAATGAATAATGTGGCTTAATAGTTTAATAGTTTATTAACAGAAAGTGGGATACATAAGAGGAGATTTGTACGAAGGCACACAAGAAGACAAAGAAAGAAAATACGGAAATATAAGCAAGAGGGAGAAAGTTATCAGGCAGTCAGAATAGCTGTGGAAGGATGGGATGATTATGGATGTAGATATTAATGATTTACCACTCTTTTGTATTCTAATTAACTGTTTAAGATTAGGACTCAATGTATAGTATATTGTGTTGGCAGTATACACTCACCTTCACAGTTAAGCAAGAAGCAGGAAGCTGAAGGTTGTGAAAATGAACTGCTGGCAGCCATGTACCACTCCCTGGTTCACTCCCCAACTGTGGCCCCGCTGCTGGGTCTGGAACACTCCTTTGCCGGTACCATGAGTTCCCTTGTGGCCCAACGGGAACACGCCCTCCATGAAATTAGTGAGAGGTAAGTATCCATCATCTTTACATGCTTCAACAATTTGTGGATGTTATGTAACTGAGATATCCGCAAATGTTAGAAATCTGTGAATATGTGCAGCTTCCCTTAATGATTCCCTTGTCCTTATATTAGCATAGAAAACCCATTGTGTATCTTTAAAAACATTATGATTGACAAAAAAGATTTTGTAATGGCAGGAAACGCCCCAACTGATCCCTTGATGGCGCAAGAAAACCTATGAATACAGAAAGTTAATGATTAAAGAAAGTCAACTGTATTTTATTGATGTATGAATTTGATTGGATTGAGGGAAAGCTAAATTGTCCATGTAAGACCTCTTGGAAGGCACATTTACAACCAGCTGTCTCCAGACAGACACAGGAGATGAGCAGCACAGTGAGCAAGGTTGGGATGCATCTCACAGATGATGACGTCAACAACTTGGCAGCACGACACCTTGAAGACTCCCAGCTGCTTGAGGTCCAGTGGGACTCCACCATCTCAGTCCTGAGGGAAAACCAAAAGCGAGAATTCAAGACTTTCGTAGAGGAGTCCTTCGCTGGGCGAGAAGTGTCCACACCTGTCACACCCAAGTAGGTAGTGAGGTAGGATATGACCTGTATCAAATTGTGAGTCAGGACATTTTAGGGTTAATTTGTGAAGTGAAAATGTGAAGAAAATAATTACTGACAACTTTTTTTCTTTCTGTTCATCTTTTTAACCAACCCTTAGAGACTTTATCAAAGGTGACACGGAATCGGTGTTAGTGGAGGCCAGTGAACCTAGTCAGGAGGAAAGCTTCACCATCCACCTTGGGGCACAGATGAAACAGATGCACAACTTGAGGCTTCTTTCTGCAGATGCCCTCCAGCTGTGTAAATATCTGACACATGATTTAAGGTAAGATGTGTGTGTTTGGTTTCATGTCATCTCTTCATGAATTGCATCCCATATTCTTTATTTTTTTTTTTAAATCTGGCTATCTATCTATATATCAGGCTACTATCCTCCTAAAGGGGCATAGTCAAGACAAGGCACACATACATATACACTCCTCTCACTTTTTTTTATATTATTAACAACTATATTTCATCATATTTATATTACAGGAAGATTCCTTTCTTGTATAGTCTGGTATTGTCCTTTTTAACAGAATCAATTTTCAGTGACATCCCACCTCAAAGGATCCAGACTTCCATGAGCCTCTACTCCCACAACCTGAATGGCTTAGTGCTGCTTGTTGACGACCGCATCAACACTTACACTGGCATCAAGCGGGGTAACACCTCCCTTACCACTTTGTTGAGGCTGAGAGAGCCAGGCACATAACATTATATTCATCACTCTAACTATGTAATTAAGGACAGTGATGATATGATATATAATAAATGTTTTAGTGGTGATTACATGTAGATGAATAGAAATAACAGTGTCATTTGTTGGACAGACTTTGGACGTGTGTGTAGCAAGTCCACTGAGTTGCACTTCCCTGATCTTGAGGACCAACTGGAGGTGGTTCGCAACACAGTGCCGCAGGTGGTGCAGTGGCGACGTGATCATCCACCTCCCCAGTATGACTGTGATGAGGATGCACCTGTGAGTTTGATGTAGGCACAGGTGCTCTGTAATGTATCTGTTTATTCTTGGTGGTATGTCCCTTCTTAAGAAGTAACCTCAACGTCTTGAGTCATCCCTCTTTGGATCATGTAGTCCTTTCACTCTATTATGTTTTTTTTTTTTTTTTTTTTTTCAGGTAAAATGTTAGTGAACTCCCCAACACTCCATCATTCCTACCTTACATTGTGTTTTTTAATATTCTCACACTATGTGGGTGCATACATATTCTAGCCGCTCATTGATCCTACAATCCAAACTATGTAATTGTTTTCCTCTGACATCCCAGTTTTCTAATGTCATTTGGTGTGTCATTAGAGGTAATACTTTCCTGCTCTACTTCACTGTCTTACCTTTCCAGCCTCCCCCGCCAGTCCCACAGCATCTGAAAGCTGGAGATTTCTACATCACTCGACACTCAAATCTGGCAGATGTCCATGTGATGTTTCACATGGTGGTGGATGACACACTCCACACCACAGACATCAATTCCCGTCACCCAGTCATTCTTGGTCTCCGTAATGTCCTCAAGGTTGGGTCTACTAAGACTTTTTTTGTGACTAGAAGTTAGGAACTTGTGCATGCCATTTGCTATTAGGTGACCAAAGCTGATCTATATAAGCATATAATTTGCCTTTTAAAATTGTGATATTCACAATTTAAGGAACTGTCACTCTAAACTATAAAGACTATATTCTAAAAGTATAATGGTTGTATGGGACATCATGCTCAAGTATACAAAGGTTTTTCACTACCCAAGCCAGTTATCACAAACACATATGTATAGATGTGACATAAAGGTGACCTCTGTGGCTCCATTTATCTGTGTTGCAGGTGGCCTGTCTGGGAGACATCACCACACTCACCATTCCCTTGCTCCTCACCAATAGCATGTCAGAGGTGAGCTTTTAATTAAAATCTTGAAGTTGGTGTCCATTCTATTAGGCAGTGAAAAGAAACTGATAACTTTTCATTATAGTCAAGATAAATCTTTCTTTTTTCAATGGCCAAATTTACCTCTTGAGTGATTATTTAAGTGATTTGAGTCAGTTTTAAGATTTGAGTCAATTAAGTTTTAACACTTGGGGAGCCAATTTACAGCTTCAACCTTATTTTGCATTGTTTTTACTTTAATATGTGCTTTCATTGGAAAATATTGTTGATCAGTAATGCTCTATCTTATATCCTTCCACCTTGTGTTGGTAGGAAATGACAATGTCGTGGTGTCAGAAGCGTGCTGAGCTGGTGTACAAGTGCATCAAGGGGTTCATGATGGAGATGTCCTCATGGGGTGGGGCTGAAATGAAGAACATGCAGTTTCTTGTACCCAAGGTAGGAGGCCAGCATGTAACATTGCCTTTTGCTGTTGATGTATTTATACATAAACACACATACACAAACTATTTATCTATCTATCTATATACCTGGCTGTCATCATCCTAAAGGGGGATAGCCGAGAAGCCACTTCTAACTATACATTATCTCCTCCTCCTATAATTTGTATTATTACAGCTTCAGAAGTCCTGATGAGTATTTATTGCAGGGCATTTCGGAGGAGCTCTTCCAGCACTTGGCTTCTATGTTACCAAACATCTTCAGAGTCTCCAATCCACTGGTGGTCAAGTCTTCCTAGCACCACACATCTATAAGAGGAATTAAAATACAGTTGATATAATTAAATTTGAGCATTGTTATTTTCTTCCTTATGTAGTATTATAGAACACCCAAGGATCTGTGTAAAACAACAACTACTTGTGCAACCATAATGTAATGGTACAAAAATGTAAGACTAGAAATGGTACTTCTTTTTTATGATCAGTAGGAATCTTTTTTTTCAACCAGAACTTGATAGCACTGTTCTCAAATACTTGAACTCTTTCACTTTCACACCTTCCAACTGCTGGCACACTCACCTTATAAGGTATTAGGTGTTATACAGGTAGCACGCCTTTGGCTCCAGGTAAGTACAGTACCATAGGAGGGTATACTATTCAATCACCTAGCGATAGGTACGTGTTATCCTATCATGTATATAACACTCGATACATGTTATCTACTGCCGGAGCGAAATTTATGTGGTCAAATACAAAAATTCGAATTAATTATGCCATAATTGATAAATGAATAAAGAAGCGACATAATTGTGGTGATTTTTTTTTTTTTTCTTAGTCGGGATTTGTGTTTGCAGCAACGATTTTTTGTTCTGTCTCTGACTATTGTTATCAGTGTCAAAACTGATATCTTTGAAATTACTGTCAAATTAAGTAGTTACATCATAGTGTTGTTGTAGAGGAGTGTGTGCGCATCTCGAGGCTCATCTTAGTGCGGCGGCGGCACGGAGGTTGTAATTCTCGCGCCATTTCCCGGTGTGACTTGTGTTGTGACAAGTAAACACGCCACAGGTCACGGCAGCTCGGTGCCATGTCTATCAATATAGACAAGGATGCCTTCTTTCGGCGGATGAACAAAATTTACGCGTCCTGGAAGGTGAGAGGTGGCTGTGAGGCACTTGTGGCGAGTGTTGTTTTGGAATAATTACACCACCTGGGTTTTAACCCTTTATATTCCTACTACATGCTGGGGATTGTTACCTTTGTTATACTTCTTGCTCTATTCTCCTTTCCCTTCAGGTAGTCTTGCTCTAATAACAATAGTGTGCTGTACTGCTGATTGAGTTGTTTGCATATTAAACATTCGCACCATTAATTCATAATTGACTTTATACTGACATGAGGTATTGTTCACTATTGTAGCCGGTAACGATTACTAATAGCTGTAAGATACGCTTAGGAATTCATGGCTTCATAGGAAAGTATCAGTGTCGGGTTTCCAAGGTTTACAATAATATGAAGGGGGTTGGTATGGGGCTACTGCTCCTCCAATTGCATGTGAATGTGAAAAGTATGGTAAATTTTTATATCTGCCCCATAATGGTGTATGGCTACAGAAAACAATGGCGTCTGCATCTCGTCCAACCACCGACTTTGTCAAAAAACACTTGATAGCTTTTAAATTAACATGACAACATAACCTAACCAAACCTTAACCTACATTGACAAATAATACTCTTGTTCAAACCAAACTAAACTCTACCTTATTTTCGAAGAGAAAGTCTCATAGAAAACATTGAATATCCCCCAAACTAAGAATTTGCGACGTTACACTTACACTTAGTTACACAGTTGTATTCCGTCTGTTAACGACGCAGCTGAGCTGGGGCTCCACTGTAGCCTTTTCAGAATTCATCAGGTAATGTATTGATATGACCCTGAATTCTCTATAGCATTCTGGTGAAGATGTAAAATAATACCGTAAATTTTATCAGGATTTTGTTACTTCTCTAATTCATAACCAGTTGTAGGTAAATATTCATGTAACAACGCAGTCAAGTTTGGTTTGATTAGATTAACCTAATCTGACTCAACAACATACTCTAACAATAGATGACTGCATCATTAATACAAGTGTACCCAGTTGTGTTTAGGAATATATATATTTTTATATGTGTGCAATTATTGTCATGCAACTGAATTGCCTTTTGCATGAAAATGCTGCACACACACACACACACACACACACAAAAAAAAAAAAAAAAAAAAAAAATTGCATAACTACTGCTCGGACGATATCGATACAAATTTAAAGTCGTACATACTATACATAGTGTACTCAACACATTTGTGAAAAAGTCAAATATTTTGTGATAATTTTAGTAATAATAATATACGTATATGAAAATAATATTTTCACTCATAATGGTTTAGATGTTAACAGTAGTGAATGTTGTAATAGTAATCGAAATATGACAAATATAGGTAGGAAAGGGAAATGGAAATATTAAATATTAATGTTATTTGGCCTTTATTTTTTCAAAGCAAACTCTGAACAACTATTATCATCAGTATATAAACACTGCTCAGTTAACTTTATGATTTAAATGGCTATTACATATTCCTCTGCATGTTTGTGTAACTTGAGGATATGTGCTTTTAACCGATTCTTCCATACAGGATTAACCATTCCTTCTACTACCACAGAAAGCAGAAAGCAACAAGGAGGATGGGCTGGGGAAGGCAGATGCTCTGGTGTCAGTGGTGGGTGCTGACCAAGAGGTGATCTATTCCAAGTCAACTGCTACACAGACTTGGCTCTTCGGCTATGAACTCACAGACACCATTATGATATGCTGTGAGAAGGCAGTGTACTTCCTGGCCAGTAAGAAAAAGGTGGGTTGGACACACACACACACACACACACATCTTTTATTTCTCTTTGAAAAAAAAAAGTGGTCTAGGGAGAAAACATGCTAAGGTGCATATGCTTATTTTCCAGATTCAAATCTTGGAGGGCCTGGAGAAGAACAAAGATGAGAACAGCAATGTTCCCCCCGTGAAGCTTCTCGTGAGGGACAAGGTGGGTGTGTGGTGATGGAGTTTCACATGTGGTGGGTTGTTTGTGTGTGCGGGATGTTGTTTGTAACAGTATTGTATTACTAGAGTTGGATAGTTTTATAAAAGTAAATAATTATCCTGTACAGCAAAAGTAAATTGGGATTTTAGAAAGAGTTAAAAAATCTTACTTATAAGTTGGGTTTGCATTTTAATTCATGTTGCATTTGTCATACAAGGGAAGGCCATGGTAGATGTTGGATGAACGGTGTGAAAATAGCGTTTAATGTTAGAGGAATGTCTGTGGAGCAAGGAAGGATGATTGTGTGTGATAGAGCACTACATTATTAGTTTTCCCTGTTTTTTTATGTCTATCTATAAAAAGATTTCATGGAAATAATGAAAAATGTGTAAATTTTCTGTATGGTGTTGACAGAGTGATAAGGACAAGGGAAACATCAGCAAGTTGATTGAAGCAATAAAGCAAAGCAAAGGAGGCACCAAGATAGGTGTGTATGCCAGGGACAAGTTCTCCTCGGATCTCATTGACGCTTGGGGGAAGGCCGTCAAGGAGAACAGCTTTGAACCGGTGAGGCTTGACCTGGGAACATCTATGGCTGTGTTGCTAATGTTTATGTAAATTAGAAACATTGTGAGTTTGATTAAGTTATTGTATTCTCTTAACACATGAAGTATACCTATCAGTGTCTTATGCAGGAAACAAAGTTACATTTGTGCATGTCTGTTTCACTAATTATTTTCTTTTTGTATCAGGTGGACATGAGTTCCTACATGGCTATAGTTATGGCCTCCAAGGAGGAATCTGAGGTGACCACTATTAAGAAGGCTTGTACTGCCACTGTGGACGTGTTCTCCAAGTACCTCAAGGAACAGATTATGGACATTATCGACAGAGATAAGAAGGTCAGAGCAAATCTCTAAGTTGTGAAGTAGTTGTTCTTTAAAAAGAGAAATGATAAGATGGATACACATGCTTTTGTACCTTGGAATATTTTTCAGATTATCAAAACTGAAAATGGTGTACACAGTTTCTTTTCTTTCATAGCAAGTGTACATAGGAAACAAACACCCAGTTTAATAATCTCTACCTGACTTGGGATTCAAACTCTGGTCCACTTAGTTGTGAGATGAGTGCACTACCCTCCACCCTTTAAGGTTTTATGAGTGACTTTTCTATATATATACATGTGAAAAAGATACTGTGTCTGCAGCAGAAAAGAAGCATGCATGTGGAGTGTGGCTGTAGAAGTAGGATGAGGTGTCATATGAGAGAAAAGAGGGAAAAGAGAAATCAAGCTAAAAAGATTGTGCGTGATGCAAAAGTAAATGCAGAAGAAAGATGGAGAAAGGTGTATATACGGTGTAGAAAGAGTGTTGAATGAAAGAAATGTGTATTGCATGATGGAGCAGGAGTGTGACCAGCTGTAAGGCCGTGATGGTCACCACTGGGATGTGGAGCTTGTTGGTGTGTGCATATCCCAGCTCATGCTCAGAGGGCGTGATGGTTGCCAAGTAGCATTACCACCTCTGCAATTTGTTGAACTCAAGCTTGTATAGACAGACTTGTTACCTCACACATCTACCTTCTCTTACTGCAGGTGAAACATGCTAAGCTGGCTGAAGGGGTGGAACAGGCCATGACAGACAAGAAGTACGTGGGTAACTTTGACACTCAGCAGATTGAGCCGTGCTACCCACCAATCATACAGTCAGGAGGGAGTTATGCTCTCAAGTTCAGTGTATCCAGGTGAGCTCACATACTGATTTTACATTTTTGTGATCAAATTAAATGAGAAGAATAGATGGTTAAAGTAATAAGAATGTGTAAAACAATTTTGGTATGTATAGTAGATATAATAAAGAGATGCAGAAAGAAGAGAGATCAAGATAGAAGGGCTGTGCATGACAGGCATGTGATACAGTTGTCATAAGATTAAAATGATTAATGGTGCTCCTCTCTCTTGGGTAAAGTGACAAAAATCCCATGCACTTTGATGCCATCGTGTGCTGCATGGGTGTGCGCTACAAGAATTACTGCTCCAACATCTGCCGCACCTTCATGGTCAACCCACCGGACAAGATGCAGAAGGAGTACGAACTGCTCCTGGAACTGTTTGATGGTCTCATAAATAAATTAAAGGCAAGTTATCACATGTATTCTAGGTATACTGTGGTTTTGGTCATATTTTGCTTGTGGGACTTGTACTATATTTTTAAGTGTATATGATGCACATTTTGTATAAAACACTTCTGTTTTCAAGACTGTAGTCTGGGAAATTTTTTATATATTTTTTTATTTACTTCAGCATCAAAATATTTTGATATTTATAAGCATACTTCATAGTTGTAGTATTGTAATCAGTGAAATTAATCTGAGGTGCGTAGATTGCTAGTGTGCAACGAAAGATCACAAGTACTGGGGAAAAATTTATAAAAACAATCATATCATGGGTGTGTTTATGCCTATCTTGCCAGGGCCTTTGGGGAATAACAGCTTGGCATATAGATAGAGATACAGATATGGAGTTAGATATAATTAGATAGATTGACAATGACAAACTTCTGTGATTGATTAAAAGTATTGCTGCAGAAATTACCTGAGTATGTAATGCGCTGCTCTGTTTTCCTGTGTGAAGACACATACAAAATGAATAGATACAGAATCGTGTGCCGCCCTACATTGTGTCACAATGTGTGCTGGGCCTAAAGGTTGTTCATGCAAGTTACTTGTCCTTGTTGTATAAGGTATGCTGGATCTGGGGTAGTATAAATTTTTTGACATTTGGTGTGTAGAATACAGAATTGTTTTTCTAAAAAAAAAAGTGCATCACTTAGAAAATTGTGGTGCATTTTTTTGGTATATAATAATATATTTTGGGGCATGCTTTTAAATTGTGTTGTGGTACGTTAGGGAATGGGATAATGTGAGAGTAATCCAAACTTATGTATATTGACAGGATGGAGTAAAGCTGTGTGATGTATATGAGGAGGTGGTCACACAACTGAAGCAGAAAAAGTCAGACTTGGCGGACAAACTGACTAAGGCTGTGGGGTAAGTATGAGGCTGTTACTGTTCATGAATACAAAATTGTGTGTTTACAGAGAATTAAATACTTGTAAGCGCTCAATGAAATGAAAGGATAGAGTGCTGGAGTAATTGGGAGTGTTGATAAAAGATTGTGAGGGATGAAAAGTGCAAGAATAGTGTGTTTGGGTTGGATGAAATGCACACTTTTCTCCTGTATCCTCCCCTTTTAGGGAGTTACTGATAATAGACATCAAAGTAGATCAAATAAAATTCAAGAAGAACTAGACCATTGAACATTATGCAGTTCTATGAAAAGAATGAACCAGTCCTCATGGCATGTCTTCCCTCATTCTTAGATTTGGGACCGGCATTGAATTTCGGGAGTCAGCTCTCCTCATTGGGCCAAAGAGCACTGCAGTAGCCAAGAAAGGTCAAGTGTTCAATGTGAACCTTGGGTTCTCAGATCTGACCAACCCTGATGTCAGTGGCAGTAGCAGCAAAAAGTATGCTCTGTTCATTGGAGACACTGTAGTGGTTAATGAGGTAAGCAGGAACAGATGTCATAATATAAAATTGTATATCTCTGTCTTAATTATTCTTAATAAAGAATTATTGAAATTTTATAAAGTAAATTTACAGGAAAATTTATTGAATTGGATTCCTTTTACTCCAGATATTTGGGAATTAACCAGTTATATGTATAAAGAAAATATCTCAAAATTGCACATTTTCCTTTGTCAGCATTGATTGTAGTCACTAATGTGTATATTTTGCCTCAGGACCAAACTGCTACAGTGCTGACAGCCACCAGCAAAAAAAAGCTGAAGAATGTAGGAGTTTTCCTGAAGGTAAGTCAATGTGTTAGGATTGCATAATTCCAACTATGTGACTTTGTAAAAGTTTTATTTAGTGTTTTATGAGCAGATTAGCATATAGAGACATCTTATTCTTGTAAAATGGCTATCAACTTAATACATTATTGGCTTTTTTCATGGCTCTTGACTTTGTACAAAATTGCTTTGAAGACTTACTTGCATTTATTTTTATCAAATCACGGATTTATATAAATCCACTTCATTAGTATTATACATAGTGTTCAGCTTTTAAACTCATGTATTCTTTTTGGCAGGATGATGATGAGGGAGATGATGACGATGATGATGATGTGCAAACCAAAGGGAACACATCACAATTCCTTGGTCGGGGCAAACGTACTGCCATCCTGGACTCCAAGCTGAGGGTGAGGCTCAGCTACATCAGCATTGGTTTCTTAGGAGTAATTTTGGAGAGTGATTTCTTGGTGATATTAGGAATTCTTGGGAATCCTTGTTCAATGGCAGTGTTATAACCATCACTGTTAACATGAGGTGTATAGGTGTGTGATTGATTCTAGTGTATGGCTGCCTCTACATGTTTTGGGGATAAACAGTTAACAACTATAATAGTATGTGCTGCAGAAACTGTTCAACACTAAAGGTCATTCAGAGATGTTCTTAGAGAAGATGAAATGCTTATATATTTTAGGACAAGAAATAGATCGGATGCAAATTGTAACTGAAGCTTAAAACAGATTACTAAAGAAGGCAAATACAAGGTGGACAAAAATTTTGATAGAAGTAAATGGGGGTGTATATAGAGAATAACTTATTGCATTTGAAGGAAGTACAGCAGGAAAGATCTCCATTCTCATCTATTACACACTCATTCTTCCTTACTCCACAAACACTCCTCTTTCATTCAATGCATTTTTTAACATCATCCATCCATCCTGTTTGTAGTCTTCCTCTCAATTTAACCGAAAAGTTGATATAACAGAACTGTGATTGTCTGAAGGAATCCATCAAATCAAACTGTATAGAAAAATTGCAACAAAGAAAATGATAGTTCAGAATTTTTGATTGAAGAGCAGTTGTAAGCATGAAGGTGAAATATGAAAAGAAAAAAAGATTAAAATCAACACACAATAGCATATTAGCACTTACACTGATATGTATTGGTGAATATTGACATGGAATGAAAGTTTTCAGAAGTAGATACAAGCAATTTAAATGAATTAAATGAGAAATAGCTGACAGGTCTGAACATAATTTATGGTAATGGTAAGTAATGGAAGTCTAAATGGATGGTTTAATGTGTCTGTAAAGAGAGTAATTTAACAAAATCATTGTGGATAGGTGGAAGGAGTGAAATGTAATATCATTAGGTAGCTTGGCCATCTGGAGAGAAGGGAAGGGAAACTATAGTGATAGAATATATATGAATAAGATAGATCTGTGGGTACAAAAAGAAGCTTATAAAGTAGAAGGACAGTGTTAGAATACTTCAGAGGTAAGAAAGTTGTGAAGGTGAGAGGACTGAGGTAAATGGACAGGAGCAAATGGAGACTTCCTTGACAGTCTGAACAGTCAACTGAGGAGAAGAGGCGGCAGCACCAGAAAGAGCTGGCCGTGTCCACCAATGAGGCCGCCAAGGAGCGGCTTGCTCTCCTAAAGGGAAAGAAGGAAGATCAGAAGGTGCGCAAATCTACAATCTCCTACAAATCTGCCAATGTCTTGCCAAGGGAACCAGAGATCTCAGACCTCAAAATATATGTTGGTGAGTAAATTGTGTTTCAGAATACTTGAGTAAGTGAATAGGGAATGGATGTGATTAACTAGGTAAGCAAATGGAAGAACATTTCAACATCAGCAACTTGTTGGGAGAACATTTCAACTCTTAGTAGATTTGTAACTTCTCAACTCTTAGTAAATTTGTGCCTCAAAATTTCTTCTTCCACTTAGTTAATTGTTGCATTAGTCTCCTGAGTTTTCCCAATGTTAAATTCATAAATATCTTTCCAGACCGAAAATATGAGACTGTGATTCTGCCTATCTATGGGCTGCCAGTACCATTCCATATTTCCATGATCAAGAACATTTCCCAGAGTGTAGAAGGAGACTATACCTACCTCCGAATCAACTTCTTCCATCCTGGCTCTAACATTGGCAAGAGTGATGGTGCTTTCCCCAACCCTGATGCAGTCTTCCTGAAGGAGATGTAAGTATGAGGCTGTCATATTGAGTTCTGTTGAGGAATTGCCTTATTAAGAGGTATTGGTTGAATTCATATTTAGGATGATGATATATTTTGGTAAAAGAAAAAGTAGTAACACTTGAAATAGTCTATTCTATTCCGGTATGTTTTTTGTGGCTTTATGTCTGTGTTTTATATGATATGTCTTTCAAGTCCTCAACAAAATGCTAAATATTTGAGGTGTATCAAACACTTGCCCTTATATGTAAAATTCATCACTGTATTTCCATCATCTTCTGTAACAGCACATACCGAAGCACTAACACCAAGGAGCCAGGGGAGCTGTCAGCACCATCCTCCAACCTCAACACAGCCTTCAGACTCATCAAGGAAGTGCAGAAGAAATTCAAGACCAGAGAAGCTGAGGAGAAGGAAAAGGAGGACTTAGTGAAGCAGGACACATTGATTAAATCCAACAACAAGTCAAATCCCAAACTCAAGGACCTGTACATCCGGCCAAACATTGTCCAGAAGAGGATCAATGGTACCCTCGAGGCACACACTAATGGCTTTAGGTGAGCAGCCGATATGCTTTGTATATGTATTGGAAGGAGGGGGGGCAG
Source organism: Cancer borealis (assembly GCA_036785275.1). Taxonomy (NCBI): domain Eukaryota; kingdom Metazoa; phylum Arthropoda; class Malacostraca; order Decapoda; family Cancridae; genus Cancer; species Cancer borealis. The sequence goes on along the minus strand of JAXIVD010001265.1, from coordinate 61,994 downwards.
AAGCCTTTCACATTGCTATCCTTTTGTCCTCATTGTCCTATCAAGTAGATATTATAGTAGTAGAGTGTAGCCACACAGACAGTCTTGTTAGGTTCAGGAGGACTGTTGATGTCTGTTCTTCCTTTGTACTCTTCAATCAACAGTGTGTATATGCTTACTTTTAATACACACTTGTGTATTTCTCATACCCAAAACTGGAGACTGAAGAAACATGCATTTTTTCATTATAGAAGTATTAACATTTGTTTCATGTTTCCACCAACAGATACACCAGTGTACGAGGTGACAAGGTAGACATCCTCTATAACAACATTAAAAATGCATTCTTCCAGCCTTGTGAGGGAGAAATGATCATTCTCCTCCACTTCCACTTAAGGGTGAGTATTATTATGATTTCATACTTCAAAGATCAAGTAAGACTGAAAAGGTATATATGGCACATGTATATATTGTTTTTATGCCTTAGGAAGCTTCATGTATCATTCTGATGATGCAAATATTATAAAGCAATTTAACTCTCCTCATCTTTTCACAGCATGCCATCATGTTTGGAAAGAAGAAACATATTGATGTGCAGTTTTACACTGAGGTGGGAGAGATAACTACCGATCTGGGCAAGCACCAGCACATGCACGACCGTGATGATCTATCGGCAGAACAGGCTGAACGAGAGCTGCGCCATAAACTTACCTCGGCTTTCAAAAGCTTCACAGAAAAGGTTAGCAACTGGTGGGATGGGGGAAGGGACTACAATACTTTTAACATTGTAATCCCTGCAGTTTGTAAATGGTGACAAAAGGGTCAGAATAAAGGGTCTTGGAAACCTCTCCTCTGTATATTCTGAAAGACAAGGCACAGAGAGCGAGGGGAGAGTAAAGTCTCCCTCAACCCTAAATGCCTTGTCTTAGCTACTGTTTTTTAATGAGGATGTAAGACAGGCTTATTGATACTGATTATTTATTTTATTTATTTATTTATTTATTATTTATTTTCATCTATTTAAAATTCAAACATTTTTGTTATTCATGTATTATAATTTTTTTATTTGGAAGTGGGGACTACATTTAATGGTATTATATTAAACCTGTGATATACATTGCTCTGTCAGGTGGAAACTATGACCAAACACCAAGTTGAGTTTGATACTCCATTCCGTGAGCTTGGCTTCCCTGGTGCACCTTATCGCTCCACTGTCCTCCTCCAGCCCACCTCAGGCAAGTTACCTTCAACTAGGATTGAAGTGAGAACAAATATTTAGTGGTATAAATGGTGTTTCAACTCAGTGAATTATGTTTTGGTTGGGTGGCTGTTTTTTGCATGACTAACTTACGAGCTATTTCCATATGAAGAATGTTTTAAAAGAAAAAAGATATGTTGAATTGATGTTTTCCTCAAAGCCATGATACTTGTTAGTGTTAGGTATGATGGTTTAGAGTTATGGTCTGTATTAGGTTGAGACATAACAGTGAGTGGTGGTTGCAGGGTGTGTGGTCAACCTGACTGAGTGGCCGCCATACGTCATCGTGCTGGATGAAGTGGAGTTGGTCCACTTTGAGCGTGTACAGTTCCACCTCAAGAACTTTGACATGGTGTTTGTGTTCAAGGACTACTCCAGGAAAACCTCCATGATCAACGCCATCCCCATGCAGATGTTGGACCATGTCAAGGAATGGCTGAAGTAGGTGGTGTGGAGGGAGGGGTTAGGGAACACTACCTTGTCCCATTATTGCGCTATCCTTAACTAGGGCTCAAAGTGACTCAAGAACCACTTTTGATACAGTCATTTATTATGGAGAAGAAACCATATATACTGTCTGTAAGTGCCTGTTTTTTCTACATTATGACAGAAAGTATAGTTTTGTAACTTCTCCGTGGTGTTGCTATAGATATCATAGGTAATGGGATCTTATAATAATTCAGTAATGCTAACAGTCCTATTACATGATAAAGGCACTTAGTTATCAGCCACAGAGGCATTCCCTTGACGAGTAGTGTTGTTGTGCCACAGCTCGTGTGACATCCGGTACTCAGAAGGTGTACAGTCCCTCAACTGGACCAAGGTGATGAAGACCATTTTTGATGACCCCGATGGCTTCTTTGAACAGGTGGGTTCATTGTTATTGTTGTATTATTCACATTGGATTGCAATGATCCCTTTGGTAGCACCTAAGACAATATGAATGGTGCCTTGTTTTCATGTGACTGACACCTTTGTTTTAGGGTGGGTGGTCTTTCCTGGATCCAGACTCTGATGTGGAGGACCACCGTGATGATGATGAGGACTCCGAGGATGATGGAGCCTATGCCCCCTCTGATGAGGAGTTAGGATCTGAAGAGGAGAGTGAAGATTACTCTGGGGAGTCTGAAATCTCTGACTCTGAGGAGTACAGTGAAGGTAACACGTGTATTAGCTGCATTCATGCTCAAAGGAGAACCATTGACTTACCTGCAATCTAAGGAATATTTAGATTTTGCAGTCTATATTTTGTCTCAAACCCACATCTGGGCAGACTCCTTGAATACAGTCTACTTATGTATTGCTTGAGTGGTGTTATCATATAGTTCAAGAAACTAAACATTGACTTCTCTGCCTCAATGAATAACTGACATACGGTCCTAGAATTTCATAGGATACAGGTCATATCAGGCAGAAGATTAATAACTTACTAGTAATGTAAAAATAGGAACATCTTACAGGCCCTTCTTTTAATGATGTATTTCTAAACACACATTCACACTTTTGACAGAGCTTGGGACCAGTGAAGAGTCTGGTAAGGACTGGTCAGATCTGGAGAGAGAAGCTGCCGAGGCTGACCGTGAGAGGAATGAGTTTCAAGATGAGTACACTAAACAGAAGAAGCCAGTAAGCGGGACCAGCTACAGGTAAAGTATTAATATTATTACAAGTTGGAGTTTGGATCTGTCACATACATAATTTTGGGTCACTCTGCACCTCTCACACTTAAATGTAATCGTAATGTAATCATTAATCTATTGAGTTATCTATTCATATCTCAGATGCCTCATCCCTCTTGGAGGACTTCCCTCAGGGAGTGGTCATGAGACAAAAGTTTCCAGTTTTAGCATTCCTTGAGTGTGTGGTTGAAACATCACCTGTCATCTCCTGTTTGCCAGGAGCAGAAATTGAAAATGTATTTAAAAAAAATAATGTGGTGGTTTTGATAGAGAAAACTGTGATGTAATTTAATATAAAACTCTATTTAGAATAAAGGTTGAATTCAAGAAGAGGTGTAAACTCACACTGAATGGGCCAATCATGGAAGAGCTAGATGAGTTGAATACTTTGGTTCAGTCCTGTGTAAAGATGGCAATAATAGAGGGAGAAATGTAAGAGGAAGCAGTACACAGGAGGAAACTGGTAGGATATTTGGAGTGTATGATAAATGATAGGAGTTAGTACAGAGATAAAGGCAGTATATGATAACATAATAGTACCAACACTGACATATGTGAGTGGGAGGTGGATACGAAATGAAGTTCAAAGATCTAGGGTTCAGGCAGTGGAAACGAGTTGTTTCTTAGTGAAGTGCTTTTGATGTTGTGGTCACTGTTGAAGGAATTCCAGAGAATGGATGTCAGATTAGGTTAGTTTGTATTAGTCCACAACCTTATCAGACTGCTGCTGCCACCCATGCTCTCATTCTCCCTCTTTCTCAATGTTTAACATCGAAATTTGGTTGTCCTGCATAAGAGATGAGACTGTATATGAATGCGAAGTGTGTGTTTCTATGATTGGACTGTGATGAAAGCTCTTAAGGGTTAGTCCTGTATTGTGTTTCAGATTAAATCGCAAGTCTTCCCTGAAATCTGGCAAGGATAGGCACATGAGCAAGTAAATATTATAGGCTGTTGGTCTCCCTTGCAGTTCCTTTTTCATCTTAATATTTTTGTTATGATGGTTGTTATATTCTTTTGCTTACCCATAATAGTGCTTATCAGTTGCAAGAAGCATGGTTCTGTTACCTATTGGATTATAATAGCAGATTATGAATCACTTTTATGTATTCATTATATGTTATAAGTTCGTTATAATTGAAGACAATCATCTAAACGTGCACATTTAGTGGCAGTTTAATCACTACACTGGCTGTGGATGGAAGAAGTCTCATTATTTCTAATGCCGTTCCTTTGCTATGAATGTTGTTTCAAGGTCATTTTACTACAGAGGAATAACTTCAGACCTAATATAGAAATAAAAACTGGCTGATTTAGTCCATCTCAGTGAAGCTCTATTAGAAGAGTCATCATTAGAAATTAACTGATTACTAAGTGAAAGATAGCACTTTGGTTGTTATTTGATAGTTTTTGGTAATAAAAATTACCAAAAGAAATATATATAGGATTTTGGGGACTAATGATTTATTTCCAACAAGTATTGGATATCAAATATATTGTTGCTTAGGTTTTCCTCTTTAGTACTGATTGAACTTTGGCATTTCTTTTGGTTTGTACTTGCCCATTTCTGTTTGCCTTTATGGTTCTGCATCATAACAACAGACAGTCTTCATTATTAATGCATATGTACAAGTGAAAAATGAAAAAAAAAAAAAGGCTGCATTCTTTAATGTTCTAGTCCAACGGCCACTCTTGAGAAATTTGATAAATATAACTAGATTATAATTTATAAATTTTTCAAATACTTAAGTTAAATGGGTAGTTTGGTGTAGTACAACTGAATATGGACCTTTTTTTTAAATTGAAAAAGTTGTTGAATGAGGAAAAGAAAGAAGTGGAAGAGGAATCGACAGGTATTCAATAAGGCAACCCTTAGTAGTGCAAAGGAAGTGTGTGAATGGAAAAGAAAGGGAGTGAAAGATAGAATGAAAAGAATATTCAACTAGTATTGGCCAAGAAGGAATGAGAGGTGTGAGGAATATAAGGAGAGTAAAGTTGGTGAGGCAGCTTTGGGCTGTTGGCACGGGGGAGGGAATGCTTCAAAAGAAAATATGCATGACAAACCTGATGCGCTGGGTGTGTACTTTTCTTCTCTGGTGGCCTAGGGGCTAAGTGAGAGGAGTGTATATATGTATGGGTGTGTGTATGCATGCCTTATCTTGGCTATATATGATAGCTAAGACAAGGCACACCAGGGTTCATGGAGACATTACTCTCCCTCTTCATAGGAGAATATACAGAGTAGGGGCTTCCCATAGCCCTCACTCCGTCCCTTTTGTCGACTTTTACAAAGCTCAGGGATTACGGTGGTAGAATTCTTGTAGGCCCCATCACTGAGCTTAGATATATAAAGAATAAGAACGAAACTCACAAAGGGAAGGAGTGATGGTGGTACAGAAGCATTCCAAAGAATGGTGAAAATAGATCAATATTAAGGTGAAATGTGTAAATAGAAGCAATTGACTTGTCTGCAAGAGCAGTGTTTGTTCTTTTTTTCTTACTTTAATTAGTTGCGTTCAATTTTATTTCTGCTATTGTCTTGGATGGTGCTTTGCATGTACAGGAGAGGACAAGCTATTTATAAAAAAAACATGTTAGCAATGTGTTTTATGTTGTAGCAGTAGAGCTAACTGATAATTTGAACCTAAGATTATAGTCATTAGTTCAGTTTTTTTTTCTCCAATGACAGTAGTATAGGTGGTATGAAAATATATTGAAAACTTTTTTTAATATATTGATTAATATTCTTAATTATATCTTCCAGCAAACACAAATCTTCAAGGCATGACAGGTAAGTGTGAAGGATGCACACTTCTTGTTCAATTTTGTTAAATAAAAATGAAAAAAAAAGTCCTTTGACAATAATATGAGTAACAATATTAACAAGTCTATATTTTCTCCAATAGCAAACACAGATCGCCCCGCAAGTCTTCACACAAATCTTCGCATAAGTCCCCAAGCAAGAACAGAGACCGACACCACTCCAGCAGCAGCAAGCACAGCAGCAAGAAGAGGTCTCGGGAGGAATCAGGTGAACGTCATCACAGTAAAAAGAAGAGCAGGTATGTGCCTTTTGGACCTCACCAGTATGCTTGCAAGTGCTCTGTGATTAAACTGATATTGCTGCAACTCAATAGGCAAAGCTGTAGATTCTTAAATGATTCCCTCATATATTAATTGCATTTCAATGTTCTTAATGTGACATCACTTCTCTCACAGGAAATAAGTGGTGTCCTCTGGTGCTGGTAGGCTGCCACTCTTCACCCCAGGGATAAGAGAGAAGTTCAAATAGTAGTGATGATAAGTACATAAGGAGTGTGTGTGGTTGTCTGGTGTGCCTCTGGTCCTCATGATCTGAGCTGATGACCTGACTGCAGACACCAGGCATTGGAGGGAGTGCAGGCTAGCCTCTTTATCCATGTGCCACACACCATGCATGAGAGGTCATGGGTCCAGTGCTTGTAGGGAGTTGGAGATGGAGCAACCCAAATCTTATTGCGACTTTGTGAATGAGTGATTTCCTGATGATGAATTTATACATTTAACCTCTTCATTAGTGTATTTGGCCCTGTCGTAATTCCTCGTGTACTTGTTCGCAAATATTAGAGGTTTTCATATAAGATGGTGTATATATTATGATCAATTAATTTTAGTAGGGAACTATGAGACAGTGTCCAAGATTTGCCTGTCAGCTCAATTTTACATAAGAGTTGATGAAAATCATTACTTTAATGGAAGAACCTAATATGACATTAACTACAGCAAGAGATTACCAATAATACCACACTTTGTAATGATAGTTGTGTTTCATTTTTCATGTACTTGACCAATTATGATTCTGTATGTCATTTGGTGAAATAGGTCACACCTCTGTTCCACTACTATAACAAGTTAATATTACTTTGTAGAATAGACATTGATGGTACTTCTGTGAAATAGATAGTATGAGGTCTGAGCCAGGAGTTCTCAGACTGTTTGTGTGGAACACTAAAAGCCTATAATACAAACTTGAGGACACTAGAGGGAGTTGAACAACTTTTTATCAGGCATTTATGTAAACTATTGTTAGTGTTTCTACAATTTTCATGAGAATGGGTAAGAAAATGGTGACTGCAGTTCTTTCTGGTTTCTAACCATTAAATCTGCTTACATCACCAGTAATGATCTTAGAAAGAAGGCCATGTCCTTATTTTACCTGTTTCTTGAGGTCCCTATGAGTATATACAGTGAGCCAGTATCATTTCTGTTCCTGGATGAGCAAGTAACTGACAAAATCTATAGTAGTATACATGTTAAGTTCCTACTAGAATGCATTGGCATGCAACGTTACAGACCAGCTTAATTGATGTCTTGAAGGCTTAATTCACTTTTCAACATTACTGTGGGTTTTATTTGAGGAATGACCAGAATGTTGGTTTTTCCTCTCGATGCTTTCTGTGTGAACCATAAAAACCCCTGAACATCTGGCTTCTGTCCTTGGTGCTGCCAACAATGCTTTATGGATCTCAAACTTGGTTTTGGTGAGTTTTAAGCAAAACTTATCCACATTCAATGCTCCATCAGGTCTTTCATTTCTTGTAAAAATTACAGAAAATCATCAATAGAAAGGCACAAAAGAATGCTTGTGAAAAAAAAATCACCATATTGCTACACTGCATTATGGGGAAAAAAGTTATCTAGTTGTCCAGTCTAGACCGCATCCTTTCAATGCACCAAGCAGACAGTCCATGAACTTGTGGGTCTCACCTCATGTAGAGGCCAATTCATAATGGTGCTTTGTTCACCTTTATGTAACATGGGGATGTGGTTTTGGGTAGAAACAAAATGAAGTGTCTGCAAATAATTAGAAAAGTAGATTTATATATGAATTGTTCCTCAGGGTATTTAAGAAAAAAAAGGAATAGAGTACATGAAAACCTTACAAAAGTAATACATTGCATTGTAAGAGTATGAAGCAAACCGTAACAAAGCTACTTGTAATTGTGTCAGCTATAGTGATAGGTTCCTTTTGAAACTTTTTCTTTTCTTTTTTCCTTTGGCGGTAATTAAAATCAACTTCAAGTTAACCACACCAGTCAGCTTAGACACTTACAATGCGAGGAACACAACACAAATATGATATTATTTCTTTACATTTTTGGTAAGTGCTGCACTGAATTTGCACAAATAACTATCCATATTTTAAATGGCTTTTAGGAAATCATGAAGTTTTCTAAATGATAGTTGAGGTTCTTCAAACAGAGATAATTAAGGAATTACTGCATCCTATGTTAATGGTGTATTAATTATTCATTTCAGGTAATGAATTTGGTGTATAAATTTCTCTTATTTTTCATGACCTCAGCTTATCTTTAGTACTTTTTATTTTATTTTTGTACCAGGTTACGTAGCTACAAGAGGCACCTTGTACTTTGTGAAGTATTGATATGGGTGAACTGCTACCTATTTTCTCCTTTATGAAGAGGAAACTAAAGTTTGCCTGTAAAGTTCTTGTGAGTTCAAGGTGATAACTCTGTGAGTCTCTTGATGATTAAGATCTGTTATGACGAGCTTGTTATAGCATTGGCTTAATTAAGCCAGCACAGGAGAATGGAAGAATTAGCTTTTTGTTCAGGTTTTATTAGTCAGGTAATAAGATACTGTCATGCATTTTATATCAATATTTGTGAAATATACTTAAGTATTGTTTTCATTATGTTTTATTTAATGGAGTAGGGAGAAAAGTGCTATGGGTATTCCTAAGAGAAGGTGGAGAAACTTGTAGTGGTGGTGATGCAGGTATGTACATGACATATCAGAAACAATGCTCCATCTGCTTCAAACAAACCCTGTATTTACCATATAACCAAATTCTCTCCCATCCTTTATCAACCTTTACATTAAGCAATCTTTCTAAATACTCATACATTAAGCTTGGTTTTTATATCTTGTTTCAAAGGAATGCACAGTAAAATGAGCTTCATAGAATAAAAACAGTTATAAGCATTTGGAAGTGAGTTCTCAGTTTGGTAAATGCTTAGATATAGAGTGGAATCAGAATCAGTTACTGTTTGCAGATGATAATGCTTTGGTGGTGGAATCAGAGGAGAAATTGTATCAGCTGGTGGAAGAATTTGGATGAGTATGTAGGAGGAGGAAATTGAGTGAAGAGTAAGAGTAAAGTAATGAAATACACAAGCGGAGATAGTGGTAGAAGGATGAATGTTGCATGCATTGAATGGTTAACTGCTCCTTGGGAGTCAGGAGAGTCCCTTGGTGTTGGAGTCTCAGATGATCAGGTAACATGGTATTTTTCAGGACTTTATGGACTTGGTAATGAAAAATACGTTTGGTAATGAGACGTTAAACCAAGGATCTTCTGTATAAGATCCTTGCGTTAAATTGAATGCTAAAGAAGCACTAATTAAGAAAAAAAAATGTGACTGATATTTACAGGGAATGCAAACGTTTTTACCTAGTACTATTTGCCATCTTTTTGTAATTAAAAAAATATGACTCATGTTGTATTTACCGGTAACTAGCCATCACATTACTATATTATAATTACTTTAACATGTTTGCTGGCATCGGGAGGGTTGGCTGCCATGTGCTGTCATAGGAAGGGTCAAGGCATGGATTGGCAGCCCTGCACAACACATTCAAAACTGTTGCGGGGTGTGCGGTGAGGCGTGGAAGGGGACGCGCCTTAATTACAGCTTAAAAACCTGTGAAATAACACCTTCTAGACAACCTGGGAACTGATACAATATGGTGGAGACACTGGAGGGTAAGTGGAGGGGAATATCTTTATATGTAATGGTTATATTGATGAATCCGATTGAGTTGAAAAAGATTGTGAGGGATTGTCAAACCGTGTGATGTTCTTTGTGCGTTTTTTTTTCTTCTAATTTATTTTGTGTCTCGCAGGTCATGTTTTGGAGGACTGGGCCATGGCTCGTACGTCTTCAGGTGTGCCTTACTATGTTAAGTAAGTACTTGCTTGATTATTTTTTATTAATTATTGTGTCAACACTTGTGTTTTCATAACTTTACCAACAGAGATCAGAACACAATACTGCCTTAGCCTACATACTTTGTTAGAATTGTGGCAGCTGTGACAGTATGCTAATAATATTATCAACAGTTTTTATATATAATTTCCATCGCAAATGTAGTATTTCCGAGATTTCCTTCACTTTCTTCTTCCTCACCCATGATAGCGATAACAGAGATTAAGATAACTTATATGTTGGCTTAGGTTGGATTAGTTTTTGTTCTCCCACCCAAAAAACCCGGTTCCTGTTGAGTCTTCAAGATCATTAATGGGAGAAGGGATTATGTTCTTATTAGTTAGATCTCGAAAATGCTGCACTTGTGACGGAAATACCATAGAGTGTGACTTTCAGGAGCATTGAGACCAAATGCTAATTATAACCTCCTGTGTCATATAATGGTCTGTAAATCCCACATAAAAACTTTCTTGCTCCTTTTTGCATTAACTAACTAACTAATTACATGAATTAGGAGCAAATGGTAGATATTTACCCAAAACTAAATGCATGAATAGTTACCAATAATGTATGTTTTGCTACTTTTCCTTAGTCACAACCGAGGCGTGACTCAATGGGATCATCCTGAGTATGTACGCATCTTTGAAGAGATCCAATCAGTCAACTCTGTGAAGTATGCAGCCTATCGTACTGCCTGCAAGCTGAGGCGCCTGCAGACTAGACTTAAGTGTGAGTATACCAGGCATGGGGGTGCTAAGCTTGAGGACATTTTCTCATTATATAGTCAGCTGCCTGTAGTGTTAAGGGGAAAGGAAGAATGAAAGGATAGCTCTGAGTCAAATCAGAAATGTACAGTTAGGATGACAGTTGCATTATTGAAACTGAAAAGTGTACTCCAAGCAGAATCAAAAACTAAGCTAGGTCTTAAGTGATTCCTGTTCATTGGCTAGTGCTGCAAGATGTGTTTGAATGAAAGTTTGTAGATGTCCTCAAAGTTCATGGAAGCAGCAAGTTGGTTGGTGTTTGTAGTAGTAAATATGTAGTATACAGAGGCTTGGTCAGAAAAGGTCATCAGAGTGGATGAAGTACGTAGTTGTGTGTGTGTGTGATTGATTTTTCTCACTTTATGAAAATGTGTTGCTCCTATGTGTATAATTCTCTATAGCTATGCAGATTTCATGTTTATTTAGTACTGCAACTCTTAAGTTAATTTTTTAAATTCTCTATTAAGGCTGTAAGAGAGTTCCTTTTCATTAACTTTTCCTTTTTCATTAATTCTTTTCTGAGGTAAAGAACAAAGCAAATTTGCTGATCTATATACTCTTTTCTGAAGTAAAAAATAGAAAAAGTTATTAGATGAATGATGTGATTGTTGAAGGTGAAGATTAACACACTTCCCCTCACAGTGCATGATGTGTCGCTGCAGAATGTTGCCTCAGCCTTTGATGGGGCTGGGCTGAGGGCTGGAGAGAACAGTGACCTGGTGGAGGTGAAGCATATAGAGAATGTGGTGCAGAAAGTACTGCGCAGTACCCACAAACACCGGAATAGCCAGGCTGCCCTTGCCACTCAACTCACCATTAATCTCCTGCTAAACATCTATGACCTGTGAGTTGATGGTCTCAAAGCTCTGTTGAGAGAAGAGAGTAACTGTGGAGCCATAGTACAGCAAACACTAATGATTACTTTTATTACAGGTTAGAAAAGACAAGGCAATGGTTATTTAGCTGGCGTTCATGGCAAGATAGGTTTGAAGGCTATTTAACCACCATTAACAGGGAAATAGGTTATAAGGCTATCTAGCTACCATCCACAGGGAAATAGTTTCTAAGATTTTTTTAGCTGGTATTCATGTTGATTGATCCTTATTGGTTAATCTTAATGATGTCTTTCTAGAAATATGTTCTGGCATGGTTGTTGAGTGACATGTACAATACCTAATAAATTTTGTGTTGGGTTTTGTGTTGTGTTGGGAATTAAATTTGTTCCTCAAAAAGGTGCGTTGGTTTCTGTGACTTCATTGCTTCTCTTTCCCAGAGGTCGGAGTGGTATGGTGCAGGTGCTGGGGTGCAAGGTGCTGCTAGTGGTCCTGTGTGGTGGTCGCCTGCAGGAGAAGTATCGTTACCTCTTCAACCAGGTGGCTGACCACAACAACTGTTGCACTAGGTAATGTCTGTGTAGTCACTGTGTTGGGTCCTCTGCATGGGAGTACAAGAGTAATGGAGTACAGAGAACTCTACTGTTAGTGGAGTGCACATTCAGTGTAAAGAAAAGCCAAAAATGTTTTGATACTTATTGTGGTTGTCACTAAAACTTTAGCTCTAAATCTTGAATGTTGTGAAGTCATTTTAGAGAGCATGACTCATTTAATTAGAATTAAAAAATTTAATTTACATAAATCTAAAATACATGATTATTTAATTAAAACAAAAAACAGTAAGCTACATAAATCTAGAATGCACAATTACCTTCTGTAGACGACGACTTGCTGCCATCTTGCGGGACTTAGCACGTATCCCAGAACTCCTGTCAGAACAGCCCTCCTTTGGCCTCTCTCTGGTGTCAGCGGCTGTGGAGAGCTGCTTCAAGGAGGTGGGCACTGGCTTGCATCACACAAAATTAACATAGTGCATTAATGATATGTTTGTGTTTTCTCAGTATAGTGTTAATGGTTTGCATTTCCATAGTATGTGTGTGTGTGTGTGTGTGTATACACACACACACACACACACACACACACACATTTGATGCTATGCATGGTAATACCATGGAAAGTGACATTCCCCAGAACATCTCTTTTTTAACATGTTGCCCCTTAAATTTAACCAGGCAAGTGAGACTACAGGTGTACTTGTGGTGAGATTTGCTGATATATGTGTGTTGGCAGGTGGAGGGAGAGGTAGGGATAACAGAGGAGGTGCTGCTGCATTGGCTGCTGCAAGAACCTCAGACCCTTGTTTGGTGGACTACGCTATACAGGCTCACTGCAGCAGAACTTGGTCAGTGTTATCAACGGTTAGGTTATTATTAGAAATTATCACATTTTTATGATTTTTTAAATCTCACATGTGATTTCCATCAGTCATTGTGGAACATATGTTAATAGAGTGATTACTGCTTAAAATATCTTGTTATTCCTCAGCCTAACAATGGTTATTTAATTGAAAAATATATAATTTATTTGATATCATCAGAAAAAAATCATAGTGAATGAAGGTAATTTGAACTGATCCTCTGTGTGACCTAATACACCATGGTGTTGCAGTGTGTCATGACGTGAAGTGTGGAGTGTGCAAACAACGGCCCATCATTGGCCTCAAGTACCAGTGTTTGCGTTGTCTTGGCTATAACCAGTGCCAAGACTGCTTCCTACATGCACGCACCTCTCGAGGTCACAAGCTGTCCCACCCCATCCAGGAGTACTGCCATGAGGTACTTGACCACTTTCTCATCAGCTTTGGATTTCTTCATCCCCAAAACATAAGTTGCACATGGCTCGTGGCACAACTGGTAACCTTTGCAAGTGGATACAAAATTGGCTACCGGGTTAAAAACAACGAGTAATACTAAATAGGAAAGCTTCACATTGGATTGGTGTTAATAGTAGAGTTCCTCAAGGGTCAGTTTTGGGATCTATTCTATTTACAATCAATGTAAATCACATCAATGATGGCATCACTTGCAAAACATAAAAATTTGACGACACAAAAATAGCAAATACAATTACTTCAGAAAAAATGTAAACACTTTAATGGGTTGGTCAGAAAAATGGCAAATGAATTTTAACTAATCTACATCACACACTTCATATTGGAAATTTCAAACCTCTTACAAGTTATTCAATGAAACATGTTCAACTCAAAAGTGTAGATAAAGAAAAAGACTTAGGCGTTATAATTGCAAGAAATCTAAAATTGAATTACCAATATACTAAAGTAGTAAAAATAAATATAATTATACTTACATTATATCACTCACTCGTTTTTCCCCATTTATAATACTAAAACCAATGAGCCAAGTAGGGACCTGTAGGTCTTTTACTGTTTGTATTCCTTTGTAATCCTATGTAAGGAGCAAGTTTTTGAGGACTTCCCTAGTGCTATTAAGTTTAGAGTTAATGTCTTCCTTATTTTCAGCAGAAGGGATTTGTAACACCCTTGCTCTCTTTACCCTCAGACTAGTGGGAAGGAGTGGCGAAGAGCACTGATGAAGATTATGAAGCATCGCATTAAGGGGCGTCCAGGGTGTGGGAAGCAACGGTACTTGGCTATACCCTCCAGCCCCTCCCTGGCTCCAGAAGTGTGAGTGAGGATACAAAGCTTGGATCTGGTGGTGTTCTCAGAGAAGGAACTTTGTGTAGTAGCATTAGCATGTTGGGAGGTAGTACATATTCCTTTGAGATATTTTAATTCACTAAGCTCTTAATATGTACTGTCATTACTTCAGTATTCATCTCCCCATCAAGTACTTGTCCGAGGCTTTAGTGTTGCCATCTTGAGTTCTTTTACCTTGACCACAGATGTATGTGTGTTTACAGGAATAGTGCATCATGTGAGGGCCAGAGTAGTGTGTCCTGGAGTGAGAGCAGTGAGGACAACCATCACCAGGACGAAGAGGAAGAAGAGGAGGAGGAGCTCTTTTCACGAACCATCCTCAATGCATCCCATGAAAGTGAGGAGGATTCTAAAGATAGCAGGGAAGGGAATGCTGGAGGCCATGGAGGAACAGAACCCATCATCCTCCCCACCTCCCCTCGCCACCAGATTCACTCAGTCATTGTACACCTTCAGGATGGACACAGGTTAGTGGTACGAGTGTTTGTCATGTATAGCTGAGTAACATTAAGTGATTTGTAGCTAGGTTATGTGTGGTGGTGGCTTATCTCAGGAATAATGAAGGAAAACTTTATCCTTTTACATCATCTGTATGGTGTGCAAGTCTTTAGTGTATTAGAAGATTACTTTGTCTATAAGCTTCCCCATGTGGTGGGGAAACCAGTCTGGTCGCTCATCAGCAGTCAGGCTGGAATAATGCTGCCACTGTGTTCCCTGCGTGTCATTAATGGCAACTAATGGGGATGAAGCAATGGGGCTGGGGAGCCCCTCCTCTATATTATTTTTCTAACTATGAGACAAGGTATAGAATGGGAGGGCAGAGTAAATTCTCTCCAAACACAAAGGATTAGGTTAATGAATGTATGTGGATGTATGTAAAAGGCATAAAGAGAGGATCTTCGAAGAATGGTTGTAAAAAGAAAGTTTGTAAGTGTGATTGGAAGGAAATCATGTGTTGTGAGATGAAGAGCACAAGGAGTGGTCTTATTTGTTAGTGAAGAAGTGTAGCAGTGTGTACTGGAATGGAAGAGTTCACTGCAAATCATGTGGGTGACTGGAATTTAGACAGGTGTTACATGTGTTTGTAAGTAGCTTACATATGGACCTGGTAGTGAGAAGAATGAAGAGAAGAAAACTTTTAGGAACGATGTTCATTGCAGAGAACCTCAGCCTGTTGAGTTCATAGTATATTAGATTGTTTTGAGTAGCTTCCATATAACTGAAGAGTCAGATAGGTTTTATTGTGAGCTTATTTTCTGTAATTATAATGAATTTGACTTGTGTGTACAGACAGCTGGAGGAGGGAGCTTCAGGGAGTGTGGTGGAGGAATACACACAGCAGCTGCAGACACAAATCAACAAACTGAAGCAGATTCTTCAGGTGTGTGGTATTGGGTGTTGCAGTCAAGATGGTTTTATCTAGTATATTCTAATTTAGTATGTTTATTTATTAATTCAATTATATTTTTATTGTATTTTTCAATTTGCTGCATTAGTAGTGATAATCTTAATGGTTGTATGATCTATTCTCCTATCTATATATAGGGTTATAGGATTGTATGTTGCATTTTGTAAATGTGTTGTTGGTTTTCTTGATTTATATATTTACAGACATCATATTTCCTGTATGATGATGCTTGACTTTTTTATGTTTCTGTGTCTTGTTTTGGGTACTGCCATTTTGGATGATTTTTGCTTTATATAGATAGACAGGTTCCATACTACATGTGTCTGTCTTGTTCATTTGATGGCTCAAAACTTATTATGATACTAATGAATCTTTCTTGTATGTGGTGTTCAGAAGGTGCACTCTGGGCCAAGCCTGGAGCCTCCGGGCAGCACCAGGCAGGCACGGGCACTTCATGAAGTGGGAAGGGTGTTACCCCGCCTAGAGAGTACACCCATCGTAGGGGAACGTGGATTGCTGCTCAACCTGTCCCCCATCATCACACGCTCCTCACACGATGACACTGCCGTCATGGACAACAAGGAAAACCATTTGGTATAACTCAAACAGCTTTCATATGTCACCTCTCCTTCCCTGGTGGTTGTGATAACTTTGTACTGTTTTCATTTGATCTTGAACCATATTGATGTTTACTCTCTGTGCATCAGTCATGTTGAATTTCTAGAAGGATGAACATTAGTTGTGGAATTACTTTTCCTATTCAGGTTGAGAACCCCAAAGGGTATCAAGTTAAGGAAGGCTGTGGTGCAGGACCAGCCAGGCCTCCTCTTACACCATACCAGACCAACACTTGCCTCACTCTAGGTAAGACCCACAACCCAACAACTAAACACCTTGTCTTGGCTTCCACCTTTAAGGGAGATTAGTCGAGTATATAGACAAATAGATTACATAGATAAGGAACATAATCAGATGGTTGTTGGATGAGAGTTTTGAGAGGGGAAGGGAAAGTATCAGTCTATTACCTTGCGGAAGGAAATTTAAGGTGAGCTTAGTTGAGGCGAGCGGGTGAGCTGAAGAGGGTTCTGATAGTGAGTGAGTTTAACAAAAGGGAAAAAATGTTGGTGTTAGGAGATGATTGTACACAGTACCTCTTCCTTTCTAGGAGCCGAGGGCTAAGTGAGAGGAGTGCATGTGTGTGTATACTAACCTTTAGGAGGACTTCAGCCTAGTAAATAGGTAGAAATTTTTCTGGGTGATCTATTTCAAAAATATTCTGTCTATCTGTTTATATATCAGGCTATTATACCCCTAAAGAGGGATACCCAAGACAAGGCACACATACACTCCTCTCACTTACCCTCGAGACTCCCAGGGAAGAGAAATGATAATATTACTGAATCAAAATTTTCTTTCACAGATTGTAGTGGAGAAAAAACAGTACACCAAGCACCAGGACTACCCAGTTTTACTGAGGTAAACTTCAGTGATCTAACCTCAATGACTTGTGCTGTAGGGTCATCCTCAGAGAGTCACATGGAAATGGGAGGAGCCAGACAAGCCGGAGAAGCTACACCAAATGACATCAAGCAGGAATTGGAGAAAATTTTGGTTCAACTTGACCAGATCTTCCTTTCTACTGAGTCACAAAGTAATTTGTGTTTGGGATTAGTATCTAATATTGGGATTGCTCCATCTTCATTTCCTATTGGTCATAGGATGATGAGTTCTTGATATAAAAACATGATAAATAGATGTTTACAATTTGACTACATTTTTTAGTCTGATTCAGGTTTGTTTTTTGTTAACAGATGAAAGCAGACCTTCCCACGACAGCAGTGGTGTGGTGGAAGCAGCTTGTGAGCTGGGAGACATCTTAGCTGAGTATGTGAATTCTGTGCCCAGCCAGCCTGACTGAAGACTGGCTGGGGCTGTCTAGTGGACATTTTGAAGTTTAGTGTTCCTGAATTTTTTTTCTGAAATTATATGTATAGTGAGTAGTTTTGTTTGGTTTTATTAATTAGGTAATGTACAAAAATATACTGTAGTAGTCAGCAAATTCAGAAAGAAGTTTAGCACAAATAGATTATATTTATGCACTTTTTAGTATCTATTTATATACAAGGCTGTTATCACCCTAAAAGGGGGTAGCCAAGATAAAGCACACACATACACTCATTTCACTTATCCTGTAGGTCCCTAGAGGATAAGTGATTGGTCTCTGCACCCACTGCGTGGTGGTCAGCCACACGTTGGATTACTTCCCCATAGGAAAAGCTCTGCCATTTTGCATTTCTCACTTGATCTTTACACGTTACTTCACATATACTTTTCAAAAACCCCATCTCCATTACATATTTCTCGTCCCCTGCTATTCCCATACTTCATGTTTCAGCACCATACAGTACAGTTGGCACAGCTACTCCTTCACATAACCTTTTCTTTATATTCATTCCTTTGAACACCTTTCCTACATGACTGATCCTAGACTTCATTCATCTCTATTCCACCATCTACAGTAAACTTTGTCCCCGAAAATTTAAAACTTACCATCTCCTGGAGCACCATTCATCCTTCTACCATAAAGCATCCTTAAGGTTTTCATGACAACTCTTACTTTCATTCACTTTCAATTTGCTTCTACACACTCAAACTTTACAAAATATCTTCCCTAAAGTAAGTGAACAGTAGCCATGATATGCCTATCCCCTCTGGCGGGTTTATCTTACAAGTGATTTCCAAGATGATTGCCAATACTTCTTTGTATGTGATCCTCTGGGCAGTTTGTTTTATTTGCTAATAGTGTACTAAGTGTATTCTTATAATACATTAGTAGTATTAGTAAGGTGATTGACGTAAACCTCGTGCTTTCAATAAATTAGTTAAATTACTTCCTTGATATTAATCTTTTTCAGTTTCTCATTTTACCAAAGAAATTTCTTCAACATAAGTAATGTTTATATAATGGTAATGAATGCCCTTTTGCACAAATGCAGCTTTGTGATACACGTGGTGTTGGTTTTATATATTATTTTTATTTTGAGAGTATTGGAGTTTATCAAAGTATAAAAGCTTACAAAATAGTTTGTTTTCCTTTTATTATTTTGTTACTAATCCTTGTGAGCTCTATAAGGTCAATGAATAAAATCATTGAAAAAGTTTTGTATTTCATCAGTTTTCTTCCACAACTCTTGAACAGTCACTTCTGTTCCTGAGTTGCAGGCTTCGTCTCTTACAATGTTAATGGAAAATTTATTGTCTATCTGTACATATAAATATTTTTCATTTATACCTGTGCTTGTTGACCATTTCTGGTCCTTCATAGCAGGCACACACATACACAGGAAGGCAGAATTGTTGGCCTTCTGCTCCTGTAGGATATATAAATATACAAATATTAAAAAAGTTTACATCTTTCACCCCATATACTTTTGCTTCCCTGTGGCTGCAACAATCTGTTCAGACATTGTCATTTATACACCATGAAATATCTTCAGATCTTAAGTGTCAGTCACCTCCATTATCATGTAGATACATTTACGCCCACTTTTCACACACGGATTTCTGGCTGTCGCAGGAAAATGTCACCAGGAGTGAATGGATTGAGATACTCAGCCACAGTTGCTTGGTTTCTCAGACAACTCCCAGCACAACCCAAACGTATCTTTAGGTGTGCTGGACAAAGTCTGGAAATCGAAGTCTTAGAAAACCATAATAGGTCACCTTTGAGTCACCTTCCTCACAGGCCAATCCTGCTGGGATCATTGCTGGAGAGACCAGGATGCTCAGGGCTATGTTTCTGTTTCTTCTTTTTCTTTTCTTTCTTTTTCTTCTTTCTCTCTTTGTCATCATCATTCTTCTTCTTCTTGTGTTTCTTTTCGTGCATGTCTGTCCCATCTGCAGAGCCGTCCTGAGTAGGGGTCTCGCCTGGACGGTATTTGTTGTGTTTGCGGTGGCGACGGTGCCTCCGTCCTGGAGGCTGGTTCATGAAGCGGTACTGTTCGGGCAAAGGTCCAGGGTGGAGGCGGAAGGCTGCCAGCTGCGTAACACAAACAGGTATAAAAGACCATGTCTGATGTAATTGCAATTTTTGTTTTAAGTAATCATAGTCTTTTGCACTGAAGATGATAGAGATTCATAAGTACATATGTAAGTGGCCATGCATCCGAAGGGCCTCAAGCCTGCACAGAAAATGCTTTAATGATGGATAACATTACTTCCACCCTGTACTGGACGAGTCTCTATGAGACTTACTTTCTGCCTTAATGTCTGTGTTTGTGTCTTGGTATTTGTATCAGAAAACTCATCTGGAATGCCTTGCAGATGTGGTACAACAAATGGTACCTCTATTGCTAAGTTGTCATGTGTACTTGTAAATCTATGTGTATAACTAGAAATTATAATGTATACATATATAACCCTGTGGAGGGACTACAAGTATTCTACAACTGTAATCCCTGTGGTTCGTAAAAGGCCATAAAAGGGACGGAGTGAGGGATCTGGGAAGATTCTCCTCTGTATACTCTCCTACAAAAAGACAAGGCACAGACAGGGAGGGGAGAGTTGTCTCCTTAAAACCTGGTGTGCCTTTTCTTGGCCCTCCTTTTAGGGTGATAGCAGCCCAATAGATACATACAAACAAGTATACATATGAATAAATATCACGATAAAACTCACACACCTGATGTTGGTTGAGTAAAGTGAACTCCTTGAAGACTGGTGGTTTCTCAATGAGGGAGCGGAGAGAGGAGTTGGTGAGGTGAGCTGGAGTATCAATGATGCCAGGGAGTGTTGGCAGGAAGGAGGAAAGGGAGTCTCGTACCTGAAGAATACCAAGTGCAAACAATGTTACTAACATCATATGCATCACAATTCAACAATGAATGCAAGTATTAATTAGCAAGATTTGATAAGCAGTAACCATGGATTATCAATTATCAGATGACTTTTACATTACACAGTATTTATGCTGTTAAATATTCCTATTGTCTTGTTCAGAAGGTGAGGGCTGGTGTACTTTCACTTCCCAAAGCTGTTTCCATCTTTGTCCATGGATATTTGTACTGCCGTAAATGGCATTAAATTGGACACCTGCACATACTCCTTTGTCCTTCATAGACCTAATTAATGATAGGTGACCACAGACATCCTGGAGATATATCTATCATGGCCATTCTTTGCAGGGTTCCCCAGCAGGGGATACACATCATATGTGATGATGCTCAATGTTTGTTTTTTTTGTGTAGCAATAGCTTTATAATAAACAATAACTGTCAACATAGTAATAGCTCATGCATCTCAATATATAATAAAATTTCAAGTAAACTTTAAAAGTACAAGATCTTAGTCTATAAAAAATATTCACAGCAATCCAAGTGTACTGAATTAACATTTCATCCTTAAGGACCTAGTTGCATGGAAATGGGACAAACTGGGCCAAACACAGCTTGGTCGTGTTATAATATCAACATGAAAAAAAGATAAAAAATAACAGTTTTAAATCAAGTTTATCTGATGAACGTTCAGGTGTGTAGGGTAATCCAAGAAGCCACACCTTGTTGAATCAAGTAAAGAGTACCTGCACACACCTTTTTGCCTGTGAATTTGTTGTAGGAGTGTTCCAGGTTGAAGTGAGCCATCAGGTTGTTTGCACCTGTCAGTTCATTCTCTGTGGCGGGGTCCTTAGGGAGTACACACACAATCATTTATTGGCTGGATATAATAACACAAAAAAGGCAAATCTAAGGAAATACATGAAAATATTCATCACAATTACCAATATGTTGTCCTGTTAGCCCTTTCCCTTCATCAATTTCTGCTTCTCTCTTTTTAGGGTATTAAATATTTCAACACCAATATCACCAAACAGAACAAGAACCCTGCATTCACACAGGTCCCCAAGCTTGTTGGGGATGATGAGGATATTTTAGAATATATAGATTTGCAACGAAAATCATTCGAAATGCATCAGAATATATACCAATATTGCAGCAAAAAAAACCTGTTTCTTTTACAATTAATGGACATTTTTTTTACAATACGATCCTCTCCCTTATGTACACTTCCTACACCTTTGCTGGCGACTATCTGTACTTTATACTATGGTTGTAAGGTGTGCAGGTAACCTTAGAGCCGTCGCTCACCTTCATGAGGTAGAATGGCCCTGAGTGCACCACGGCGGGGTGTTTGCCCGCTGATATGGTCATCTTGAGTGTGCCTGTCGAGTCATTCCTCGATAGCATTTGGTTAGCCATTGGTGATCTTGAGCCCCTCGGGGAGGATTTTGGAGAGAATGAGGCGTCCAGTTTGCGTGTTAGTTCGTTCATTGTTAGTAGTGCAGTGGTGAGTGTCAGCCAGCCATGGTTTGGGTTCAGCTGGTCTGCGTTCCCTTCACACTTGCCACCCGACGTTTTGCAGGACTAACAAACACAACCACCATCTTATTTATTTCGTCCTACTTTTAATACCTTTTTGCAGGTGGAATATTTTTTCTATAATATAATTGTTCTAAAATACATCTAATGATAATTTATATCACGAATTTGGGTTAATTTTGCTGTCAAAACTAGTTCGTGTTGCATTCATTTATTTATTGATAGACTTAGTACTTGTTTATATACGCCAGCATATGCTTAAATTTATATATCACCATTTCTGAAAGCTTGGTTTCGTTCAGTAAATCAGTAAAGTTCAGCCAAGGTTATAGTGGTTGAGTGGATAGCTCCTTCATGATAGAAAAACTTATTTACTTATGAAGAAAATTAAAATAGAATATTTAATGTAAACTTTATGTATATGTAAGAAAAATAAAATGAATAATCCAGTATACATTTATGAAAAGAACCTTCCTCTCAGGTTGTGTGTTGTTGTTTACGTTTGAGTGTCGTGTTGATTGTTGAGGAACACTAATGGTTGGCACGTGGGGGAGGCTGCACGGAAGATGAATGGCACATACAGGCCCAGGAAGCACGCAACGCATATATAAGTAGGCACAATATATCTGTAACAGAAGGAGAACTTGGTAAGCAACATAATCAGTTCACCGGTGTTGGCGTCCGTGCCCTTACCTTGGTACTAGTCATGGATACTATTCTGGAGCAGCAGCGACGCTATCATGAAGAGCGAGAGCGACTCATGGCAGCGATGGTCAAGGAGTGTCTACATAAAAAAAATTCGGTGAGGCAGCAATGATAGTAGGGTTAACATTAGCTGTGTGAGAGTACCGCTATGGCTACATGGAATACATTATGTAAGGTGCCATAGCCTATGGCACCTTACATAATGTATTCCATGTATTCTAAAATACCCTCATCACTACATATATATATATATATATATATATATATATATATATATATATATATATATATATATATACATATATACATATATATATATATATATATATATATATATATATATATATATATATAATATGTATATATATATATATATATATATATATATATATATATATATATATATATATATATATATATATATATATATATATATATATATATATATCTTCTTCAACTGTCCTCCTATAGCATGTTCGGCCAAATCTTGGGTGTCTCTGGCTAGTAATTCCCTCCTCGGTTTGGTACGTGGAATTTGGGACCTGACCCTCCAGAATCTACCACACATATATTATCATGTACCTTTCCCGTCGCCTTTGAAGGGAGTACAGTCCGAGAGTCTTCAGTCTTTCCCAGTAGTTTCCTGGGGAGTGGGGCTTTCTGGTCAACACCCTCTGTACCTGTTCCAACTCTTTTATTTCCTCCAGCTTGTATAGAGACCAAAGTTGGCAAAGGTACTCCAGTCTGGATAGAACGAGGGACTTCCACAGTGGGAGTAGATGGACAGGCTCCCTCGTGTGGAATGTGCGAAAGATCCATCCTGACATCCGGTTTGCTGTCCTCACTGTGTTCTCAATGTGGGTCTTGTATGTGAAGTCATTGCTGACCCACACACCGAGATCCCGAAGAGACTCCTCATCCTCAATTTGTACCTTCCCAGTCTGGTAGTTGTTAATTCTTAGGTTCTCATTTTTCCCATACCTGAGAACTTTGAGTTTTTCACTGTTGAACGTCATGTTGTTTTCTGTCCCCCAATCAAAAATTATGTTCATGTCAGACTGAAGCAACCTTGCATCTCTTGGTGACTTTATTTCCTTGCTGATTCTTGTATCATCAGCAAATGATGACACATTAGAGGAGGTGATATTTTGATCTATGTCACCGATCATTATAAGGAAAAGCAGTGGTCCTAGCACAGAACCTTGTAGGACACCACTTTTTATCTCCGAGCTGTTGGATCTTCCACCATCCACACATACTGCTTGTGTTCGACCACTCAGGAAGCTGTGAAGCCACACTCCAAGTTTTCCATCAATCTTCAGGTTCTTGAGTTTGTGGAGGAGAATGCCGTGATCCACCTTATCGAAGGTCTTAGCGAAGTCTAGGTAGATCACGTCTACACTGTTACCCTGGCTGACTTTGTTAAGGATAAATTCTTGGTGTTCCAGCAGCTGAGACAGGCATGATATATATATATATATATATATATATATATATATATATATATATATATATATATATATATATATATATATATATATATGTTACAGGCAGATAGTGAAATCAGGCTTTACACGTAATGACTGAACATTTCAGGCATTACATGAAATGACCAATTCACTTAGTTGGTTCATGAAATGGCTAAAATATCTAGGCATTTCGTGTAATGACTATCGATATTCATGTTACACTAGGCGCCTGAACTGGTTTAGGCATCAAGTGAAATGGCTCGAAGCCCAACCATCTATTTAATATTCTATAGACCTAGGTTAGGTTTGGGTAGGGTAGGGTGGTGTAGGGTAGGGTAGGGGAGGGGAGAGGAGGGGAGGTTAGGGTAGGATAGGGTAGGGTAGGGTAGAGTAGGGTAGGGTTAACAGGGAGAAACATATTTCCATTCGTGAAGCCTTGCAATCTAAAGCATCCGGTGGTCAGGGATTTTAAAAATGCCTTACAGAAAAAATGTACGAATTTGAAATGTAAATGTTTCAAAGCTCAGCTGAAGTGTAACAGCCGTTGTCATAACAGTCTGTCCTGCAGCAACAAGTAAATTGCTTTTAACTATTTTATGTTTAAATGTTTAATTTTTTTCTCTTGTAAGTTATGTCAATATTTCACAAACTTGTAGCAATTAGGCATTACGTGAAATTCTGGACAATTAATTTTTCTCTTTAATTATCTCAATATTTTTCTAACTTGTAGCTATTAGGCATTACGTGAAATGCCCGACAATAAATTTCAGTCATTACACGAAATGCCTAGATATTTTAGCCATTTCATGAACCGACTAAGTGAATTAGTCATTTCATGTAATGCCTGAAATGTTCAGTCATTACGTGTAAAGCCTGATTTCACTATCTGCCTGTAACATATATATATATATATATATATATATATATATATATATATATATATATATATATATATATATATATATATATATATATATATATGTATAACGATGCGAGACATCAGAAGTTTAAGTAGATGGAGAAGGCTCTTTTGTCACAGTTAGAGAATGTAAGATAGATGCCTCTCATGACTGCAATGTGCAGAAAAGTGCTTCACCTCACAGATGTTGAATTAATTACTATTGTCATAATTTTTCTTTGCACACAAATAGTAGGTTTTTAATGGATGGCTGAATGTGTTTTATTTCTCCATTTTTCAATGTACAAATACTATCATGGACTTATTTTTCTTCAACTCAACAGCATCGTGAAGTGATCAACTCCGACCATCGCCACCGCCTTTTGCTGGACCGTTATGTGGAGAGCTCTCAGCACCTAGCTGATCTGTATGAGGTAACTCTCTCTCTCTCTCTCTCTCTCTCTCTCTCTCTCTCTCTCTCTCTCTCTCTCTCTCTCTCTCTCTCTCTCTCTCTCTCTCTCTCTCTCTCTCTCTCTCTCTCTCTCTCTCTCTAGTTTATAATATGGTGAAGGACTGAATATATGCAACATTAATTTTGTGTTATTAAACTCATGGTGTTACTGTTGCCTTATGAGCTTTGCTGTTGCAGGATAAGGATGGTTTACGGAAGGAAGAGGTGGCAGCTCTGTCAGGCCCCAATGAGCTGGCTGAATTTTACAACCGCTTGAAACAGATAAAAGAATTCCACAAGAAGCATCCAAATGAGGTGAGTTAGCTCTCTCTCTCTCTCTCTCTCTCTCTCTCTCTCTCTCTCTCTCTCTCTCTCTCTCTCTCTCTCTCTCTCTCTCTCTCTCTCTCTCTCTCTCTCTCTCTCTCTCTCTCTCTCTCTCTCTCTCTCAATAGAAAAGAGACAAGCCAGAAGCAACGAAGAAAATAGGAGGCTAAAAATTAAATGTGTTGTTTGAAGCATAAATCATAAGTGAAAGTGTTCCCAAAGAAGAAGAGACCATAAGCTGATGTATCTTGGCACTTCTTTTTCAGAAAGGGTTATCATATTGTGTTCTTATTTACTATTGACACACCTGAGGTGGCAGTTTACATGAGGTAAACAAAGTA
Organism: Cancer borealis; assembly: GCA_036785275.1. Lineage (NCBI taxonomy): Eukaryota > Metazoa > Arthropoda > Malacostraca > Decapoda > Cancridae > Cancer > Cancer borealis. The sequence continues at coordinate 35,785 of JAXIVD010001265.1, read as the reverse complement.
TTTAAATGTTATTTTCATGTAGCAAGAGAATGATGTAACAGGGAAAGATAGAGCCTTTTTTTACTGTGACCACGTGTGAGAAGTCCCTGGAAGGCCTGGAAGGTGATGAGGGATTGGAAATATCTATCTATCTATCTATATATATATATATATATATATATATATATATATATATATATATATATATATATATATATATATATATACATATATATACAATGCCTCGTCCCCCTCCAGGGACTTCCCACAAAGGGGTGGTCTTAGCAAAAAATAAAATAAAATAAAGTCTTTATTTGCCTGTTACAGTATTCCCTCACTGCATGGTGAAAGCTTTACTTGCCATCCCTCTATCTCCAATGAATAATACATTCTGTTTAGAAGATGAGTAAGAATGTAATGTTAACACTACTGTCATTTGGTCCAGGGCCATTAGTGAAGGTGTTAATTCTTTTTTCTTTTTACACAGTTTGCTCTTTATGCACAATGTGAACTGTCATCCAAATAAGGAAGCTGAAGTAACAAAGAACAACAACATTTAATAACAAAAATAGAAAAGTATAAAAAAAAAAAAAAAAAAGTATAACAAAAGTTTAAAAAAGTATAAAAGGTGACATGATAAGTATGATAAGTCATACATTTATGCAGATATTTCCCTTGCATTCATACTCACACATCTGTTCTCCACAAAATGCCAAACTATAGAAGGAAAGTTTGATTAGAGCCTAAACCAGTGTACCATTGTGTTGCCCAGATCAGCGTGCCAATGAGTGTGGAGTTTGAGGAGA
>JAXIVD010001265.1:17500-30000 GCA_036785275.1 Cancer borealis | reverse complement strand
TTCTAATGTACTTAAAATGCATACAAGGGCTTAGAGGGTGTTGTTCTTTTGACCAACCTGAACCTTTGTCACGTAAGAGTAATAATCGTAGTATAGGTGGTGAGACCAACTCAAGGTTTCAGGACATGCAGCCTCGGTCATTTGTTTGGCAGTTTTGTTCCACAAAATACTAAATCACCCAAGCTACACTGAAAGAACACAGCACACTCACTTGTTTTGACTCCACTCAGGAATTAGTGGAAGTTTTAGGAAGAAGGAATTATATATACATTCATGGATGTCCTTGTTAGATAACTTAGATACCAAACCTTTAGAAAAATATTCTAGGAGGATCATTTACAAATATGAATCCAGTGCAAAATGTAGTGGAAAAGAAAGCTCCAGGTTCAAGTTTTACAAGGAAGAGACAACAGGCACTAGGCATGCACATGCCCCAACCCTGTTCCTGGCCGCACCTGCTTTAGAAGACCTGGACACGGTGGTTCTCGCGATCGCAGACGAGGATATTTCCATTTGACATGACTGCCACACCCTCTAGACCCTTGAACTCTCCCTCGCCAGACCCCCAGCATCCAAAAGCTCTCAGGAAGGTTCCATCAGGGTGGAAGATCTGGATACGATTGTTACCGCTGTCCGCCACAAAGATGTACCCTTGGTCATCCACTGCAACACCTCTGTGAGTGGTGAAGAGATGCAAGATGTTTAGTTAAAGTTGTGATAGTAGGAAGTATAGGTGGCCTTATATCTTTTACTATTGTTAAGGTCAGTAGCCATGGTATTATTGTCCAATACAAGATCTTAATTGCAATGTTATGAAGATGCACCAGTCATGTTGTATATCAAACAAGAGAAGAGGCACATTTAAGACTCACCTTGGGAATTTGAACTGGCCCTCATCGCTGCCCTCTGACCCAAAAGTGGTCGTCACCTTGCCATTGATGTCAAAAATCTGGATGCGGTGGTTGTTGGAATCTGAGACAATGACTCGGTTAGTGGAGGAGACAGCAATGTAGTGTGGGTGTTCCAGCTGTCCAGGCTTGTTGCCCATTGAACCAAACTTGCCCACAAAGGAGCCGTCTGACTGGAATACTTGTACACGGTGGTTCTCTTTGTCACACACGTAGATGAAGCCAAGGGCGTCGGTGGTCACTCCCCAAGGATAGGAGAACCGTCCATCGCCACCACCCTGACTGCCGAAGGATCGTAGGAAGTTGCCCGAATGATCAAATATCTGGATCCTGTGGTTGTAACGGTCAGCAATGATGAATTGACCAATTCTGTTGACGGCTACGCCTGCCAGGCAATCAAACTCGCCCTCTGCACTGCCGTAAGCTCCAAACTCCTTAATAAATTTGCCTTGTTGGTCAAACACCTGAACTCGGTGATTACTTGAATCAGCAACCACAATGCTGTTGTCGGGCCCAACAGCGATGCCTCTTGGCCATGTAAAGCTTCCTGGTTCACTACCCCTACTTCCGATCTTAAGTAAGAGGCGCTGCTTCTGCATGTACTGGCTCCTATGGATATTTCCGAACAGAGTAGGAACCGCCGTACCTGCTGGCGGGGAAGTAGGGGTAGCGTGCACGTTTTTTGAATCATCTTCTGAAGATTCTCCCTCTTTGGCGAGACCAAGAAGGTGTGAGGAGCGAGACCGGGAGATGGGTCTGCCACCTGCTCGGCTGCTGCCCAGGATGGAGCTGCTGCCGGTGCTGCTGCTGGTGCCGGTGCTGCTGGTACTGCCCAGTCCACTGCTGCCCAGGGTGCTTCGTGCACCACCATCTCCACTGGGATTGCTCCTGTTTCCATACTTATTCTTAAGGTAGCGGGCCCAGTTGGAGAGTTGTGTGGAGGATGAGCCACCTTCTTCACCACCACCACTGTTATTGCCTGTGGTGGACGATGCTGATGCACCTCCTCCAGAGCGTGAGGAAGGTGAAGAGGTGTCTCGCCCATAGCGAGATCGGTAGCTGTTGGTGGCCGTGGGGGTAGTAGTGATATCTGCCGAGGCACTATCCTCATCCTCTAAGCCGGCTGAACTTTTACTCCGTGCTAATCTCTGCCGCCGCTCTTTTAATTCTTCAAAGCGGGCACGGCTGGCCCCGTGCGTTGTGCTGGACGAAGAGTCATCTGCATTGTCATCGGGCCCAAGCACAGCTGAGCTCTTGGAACGGTTAAGGAACCGACTATGGAAATTAGTAGTTTTGGAATCATCATCGGGAACACGGGAACGGTTCAGGTACTTGCTTGAATAGGGATACTTAGACTCAAAGTCTTCCTCCTTGTCCTTGGTTTGAGGTTTAGTATCTACATAGGAGGGTCGGCGGTGGCTGGTTGCACCAACTCCAGAGTCGTTACTTAGGCTGCTGGAGGCACCATACCGACCACTGGTATTGCTGCTGCTGCCATTGCTATTATCACTGCTGCTGCCATACCTGTTGCTGCTGCTGTATCCAGACTCACCACCACTGGAAGAAGCAGGTGGGTAGGAGCTCCTGTCACCCCACCGTGAACTAGTACTACTACTACTGCCTACATCACGAGACTGGGCACTTCTCCCCAGTAAGGGCCCAATGTCCTTGCGAGAGTTATCTGTTGTGGTGGTCTTCTCCTCTTCCTCCTCCTCCTCCTCCTCCTCATCGTCTTCCTCTTCAGACGTTTCTTCACTCTCTTCGGACTCGGAATCATCTGAAGTTTCATCATCATCATCATCATTCTCTGATTCCTTCGAGGCCTCTACTGAAGGAGTACCGGCTCGGCCTAAAAAACGCGACTGGAAACGTGACGCGCCGCCTGATCCTCCTGATCGGGTTGTCTCGGCCTTGGAGGTGGACGCTCTGGAGTCCTGCCTCGAGAACCGATTCTTAAGCTCTTCTGTAGAAAATGCTGCACCTGTGGGTTTCTTTGGGGACGTGGCTCCTTCGACAGATTTGTTGCTGTCGGTGCTGTTGGAGCGGGAGAGCCGACGCTCATAGCTGGTTGTGTCTAGTGCACGTGGGGTGCGGGTGCCACTTGCACTCTTGTCCTTGTCACCCATAGAAGAATTTGAGGAAGAGCGGCTGAATGGGTATGAACGCTGTGCCACACTGGTTACACCTGTGTCTACGCTGGTCTTGCGAGAGGGTGCAGTCCGGCTGGATGCTGTGCTGGCCCCTGACATGCTGCTTTCACCTCGCCGGCGTGTAGATTCGTCGTCCCGAGTGACCGAGGAAGTTGGGGAGTGGTTGGCAGATGAGCGTGGAGATGTGGAGGTGCGATCACTCCGGCTCTGACGTTCATCTTCTCTGATAGTTGAGACGCGCTCCCCTGCAGGCTTGGGTGTGGTTGTGGTGGAGCTGCTCACTGAAGATGCAGCAGCTGTTGCTCCTCCTGAAGATGATCCTTCTGACTTATTCTGCTTCTTTATTTTGTCAATCTCATCCTCACTGGTCTGGCGTGAGGTCTTGCGCTGGACTGGAGTTACTGGTGGTTTGGGCAGACTGGGCTGTGCAGGCTTAGGAGGTGGCTCCTCTTTCTTCTTGTTCTTCAATTGGTCTCGCTCCTGGAAGCGCTTCATGACGCGTGGCGAATCGAAGAGCCGCACGATGCCAGAGAGTGGGCCGCGCGAGACGTCCTCGGTGTCGAAGACTCTCGGCCGTTTGGGGCCTTCCTCTTCGGCGAAGCGCACCGAACGGTCTTCGTCCTCTTCTTTTCGCATGAACCTGGACCGGAAGCGCCGCCGCCCAGAGTCAATCGGGGAATCCTCGTCGTGCCTGTGAGGACAACAGGTGAGCAGGGCAGGGATGGGAGGCCGCGACTAGTGGAGGCAAGAACAGGTGGACAGAGATTAGCAAGACTGACCTGGACATTGAGCTCCACACCAACATCACACTAATACAGGTGATGCTGAAGGGTGACCCTACAACAGGGTGGTGGCTTTACAGGCACACCAAAACCTATAACATGGGTTATTGAAAACGGTCAGACAGTTTGTGCCACCTCAGTCCTAGCTATACTAGGCTTGTGCTCCACCACAGGGAACACCAACTTGGGATGGACTTGTGTTATAATACTTATATTTCTACTTAATTTATTAATTTTTAACTGTAAGCAAATTAGTATTGTGAGAAGGATGTGTGCATTGCTTCAGCATGTGAGGTGTCAGTTGAAATTAAAGTACGTAGAGGTGAAGATGGTCAATAAAGAATAAAGTGAAGGGAAGGAATAGTGGCATGACATGATGAGCCCCATTCATTACAGGAAGGTCATTACACTCCATACTAATTATTTGAAAGTTAATGCAAATATTTAGGTTGTTAGTCTTTATGGTGTAACTATCAAATATCACTGTAATCATAACATGTCAAATGTCTTATGGAATTAAAGATATACTCGAGCTGAGAGACTAACAAGCACAGTAATATTTCATTAATGCTAAAGGAATAGCAGTTGTTCTCTCTGATGCTATATGGTAATGCCTTTAAAAGCTGCAGGCAAAACATTGACATACCAAAACCTGAAACGATCTCACTGAATTTGAAATAGTTTTTATTTTGACTTTATACAAGTTTATTCACTTAGAATTATTGATTTATTATGTTCATTAGTTAAGTAATTATTTTGTTACTGAAGCAGTTCTGGGGCAAGATGAGTCATTTCAGTTGGAATGAGTTGAACATGAAAAAAACAGAGACAGTAGTGGAATAAGGTGAGAGAAGGGCATGATATAAAGTTGGTAAGAATACAAGCTGGTAGTCAGCAAGTCAGCATTGGTTGTAGCTGGGCAGCAAAACAGCATAGGTTGGAATCAGGAAGGGAAGGACAGTGCTGCACAAATACTCTGACAGATCTCTGTCATACAATAAAACAGGACTTTTACTATGACATCAATACATCTTAAAAGCCCAACTATTACTTATTCATCAAAGAGATTCATATAGTCCGTCTCACTTTCTCAAGTGCTCCGTCCCCCCATACAGGTGCAACACTTGCATTACAGTTTTGTCGTTTTGTCCCTGATGTGTGTGTGTGTCAAGGTCACACACATACAGGTTTTAGCTGAATGAGGAGTTTTAATAAGGATTTCATTTTTGGGGACTAGGCAAAGCAAAGTGATGGGAGTCAGAATGGTGGTAGGAGGATGTAATATTATAGGCAAAGCACAGCTGGGCAAAGCGTTGAGCTATGGTGCCTCACACACTTGTTAACTGTACAAACTTTAGGACATGGGTGTTTTTTTGTTTCATGAGGAAAAAACTACATTAATACAAAAAATCTTCACGTCAGCATCAACACTGCATAAGTGACTCGTGGTGGATGGAATTGAGCACAATCACTTGGCAGCATCGCTTGAGGGGACGGAGCTGTTGTGTTAGTCGGGTGTTGGGGTGGTTTAGTGGATGGAGGGTGGGGAGAAGGTGAGACAGATTATACCTCTCTACAGTCCTCTCCCCGAAGCGTCTGCGCATGAGTGGTGAGGTCCTGCCTGAGTAGCCGTAGGTGTCCTCCTGGTCCCGGAACTGAGCTGCCAGACGGTGGTCACTCTTGCTCTTCATGAGGCCTGAGCCAAGGGATGGTCCCATGCCATACCCATCATTCATTTTGCTTGCAGAACTGAAGCTCAAGTCTCCAAGGGTGCTCAGGCTTGACACCAGCTGTGTATGATACCACAACATCACATGGGCTCACTCATAGGGCTTCATTTTAATATGCGAAAAGTAATACAGTACCTATTCATGTGGCCTACTGCATAACTAGCATTCCAGATTATAAGATTTTGAGAACATAGCATATGATACTAATAAAACACTAGCTTTAGTATGTACAAATGATCTGCAGTCCATATTTCTTACTCATAAAAAAAAAAAAAAAAAAAAAAAAAAATATATATATATATATATATTGGACCAACGTAGAAATACACTCGTTAAAAAAAATTATATATGTATATATATATATATATATATATATATATATATATATATATATATATATATATATATATATATATATATATAATTTATATAACCTAACAATAATAAAAAGTAAATATTGCTTGTAAAGTAGACCCCAAGAAAGGAGTGTAGTCCTCCCATTTGTGGAAATCATGTCATGCCTTTTTTTAATGTTAAGCAATTGTACGTAGGTAAATGACAAGAAATACCAGATATAGGGAGCTGATTCCCACAGGGAGACCACAAGAGTTATGCAAAACATCAAGATTGAATCAAATCACAGCTCCTTTGTCCCTTTCCTCACCTTGTTCAGATCATCTGGAGGGTTGAATCTCGCCCTCCTGCTATGGTCTCCCGACTCATAATCGAAGCTCCGAATGAATTCCATCGTTTTGAGGAAGATGTCTTTGGTGTCCATGAGTTCGGCATCATCCCAGGGCGTGTTGTCATCCATGTGTTTCTCTGCCAGGTCGATATTGGCATTGATGTTTGAAACTTCCTGGTCAAGGCTTTCTTTCAATGTGTTCAAGTTCTTGAGTTCATTGCTGTGATAGTTATCAACCTAGAGAGGGAGAGAGAGATACAGAGTTATATATCACAAAAAACTACCTTGCAATATTTCCAGATCTTTTCACAATGGGCAGAGAGAGAGAGAGAGAGTAGTTCTTTTCGTTGCACACATTATACCTTTTTATGTATAACACAAACATTAGAAGTCAAAGAGATCTATCATCCAGCAGAAAGTAGACTGATGAGATAATTCATCTCTGCTACATTTTGTGTGGCACGTATCCAACCATTAAACTTACCTCAGATTTAAGAAAAGCACATCTGTCTTTGACTGACTTTTGGAGCCGCTTGGAGATGTTCTCAATCTCCTCAACACAGCTGTGGGTGTTCTGTTTCAGTGACACAATGTTCCGTTCCACTGTGGTCAGCTGGTCGTTGAGTCGGTGGGCCGCACGCTTTACCTATAACAAAGCCTTTAGTTGAGGGAACAGAAAATTGAGTAAAAGGTGAAGCTAACCTGCACTTAGTTCAACTAAGTTTAACTAAGTAAATGTAATATTAAATTTCAAAGTAAACTAAATGTCTGAGGAGTAAATGAGGTTGGTTTCACTAGTACTAATGTGCTTTTGGGTTATATGAATGAATTATGGGTAATATAATGTTTCATAGTTAACTTGGGTTGTGAAAGGAGATGCAAGAAACACAAACATGCTGAAAGGCAGATGCATGCTGGTAAGGCAGATGTGCAATGTTCCTGTGAAATTGATAGCCTGCGCTTGTTTAGATACGTGGAGATAAAATGGTAAAGTTTTGTAATGGAAGGTACAGTGCCAGAAATAGACTAAGGGGAGAGGGGGAAGGTATGCCACTATATCTTCTTACCTGGTTGTTGATACGGCCAATCTCTCTCTTCAGGATGTCTGAATGTGCAGCCTTGCAATCTTCGCATATCTTCTTATCGCAATGGGCACAAACAGAGAGGTAGTTCTTCTCATTGCACACATTACATCTCTCCATGTACTGACCTGGGTGGAGGAGTAGGTGGTGGTGAGAGGGTGAGACAAAGAATATACACATGCATGTGGCAGGGAGCAGTTAAATAAATAAATAAAAAAAGAACTAAAAGAAATATTCATGAGCTTACAAAATACATTATTATATGAAGAAAATGAAATCGCAGAAAGCCAGTAAATCAAGAGGACAGAGCAAGGGGCTGATGGAACGATAAGGGTGTGCAGCTGACAAAGACTGACATAAACAATGGAAAATAATGAAAGAAAGAGAAAAAAGTTGGTAAATAAAGAAAGTTATAAAGAGAAAGGGAATGACAAGGTGCAAATACCACATATGGGCAAATTAGATGGAAGAAAAAAAAGAATAGCGAAGAGATGGGGAAAGATTACATCAATAATGAGAGGAGATAGAAATAATAAGTTACTGGAGACGAAGAAGAGAATGACATTAAATAAGAAAAAGGGTTCTTACCTGTGTGCGGGTCTGGTGTTTCGCCTGTGATCTCTATGTGGGCCTCCAGGAACCTTTGGAGGGTGACGTTGGAGGGGAAGCCCTGGACCCCATTGTAGGGTATGCGGTGCTCGGCGCGGCACTCTGGGCATTTGACCTGCAATGCCATTGTTATTATTATCAAAGCATAAGAAGTGTGAGGCTTTATGGTAGTGAAACTTTTATGTGATCATAAGAAACTGAATCATAATGAGAGAGAGATGCACGGTATTATTGTGAAAAATGGCTCAGCAAGTGAGATGGGATTTCAGAATACTAGTAATTTTTTTCCCTGTAAATAGAAAGTATGAACATGACTGGCTGAAGAGTGCTTAATATCATAAGATGGAATGCAGAGCACCAGTAAGTAGCCCAAAGAAGACATAGCATGACACCCTGAGGAGAGACCTAGAATGCAACTGACTTGATAAACCGCTTACACGTGATCCTGTGGCATGGCGAGCTGCCATCAAGTGATAAAGGGTGAACCATGTAAATACTGAACCTACCTTCAGAAACAATAATATTTATTACTACTGCTGCTGCTGCTACTACTTCTACTTCTTCTACTAGATATGTCTACACTTCTTTGAAAAAATTCACAAATGGTCAACACACCACACAAAAGGAGTGATACTACACAGGAATATGTATTTCCAAAGAAAACTATGATTGTTTTTATTGCTACTTCCCCGCAATGAAAACAGTCGTAATTGTGTGTATGTGCATGCAGTGACGGTCCTAGGCATAGGCTGTTCCGTCCCGCCCCTATCATGTCATGCCTCTCCTTGCGTGGTAAACGTGGAGGATTCAAAGTACCTGTCGACGGACATAGTCGACGAGGCCCTCCATGCAGGGTTCCATGCACACCGAATGCTGACATGGCAGCAACTTTGGGTTCCGGAAGCGGTCGAGACAGATGCAGCAGGTCAACAGCTGCTCCAGCTGATGCGCCATCTTGCCTTAGGTAGCCCCGCTGTAAGAGAGAAAAAAAGAAACATTAAAAACAAGCCTTGTTGCTTTTCTTTTCTGAGTGTTAGTGACAAAAATAAAGTACAATTGTGTACTAAATTAATTATATGGTTTGTATTCTATATATTTATTTATCAGTTTTCTTTTACATTGCCATAAGAAGCACACACGTCAGAACATTGTGGGTTCTGGTTCCTTCACACAGGTACTACATGTGTGTGTGTTTGATATACTTCAGTGGTATACGCACAGTACGTGTATATGACAGCGGCTGCTTATTTCATAGTTTTCCAATATAGTTTATGATTTTCACTCCACTTATCCCCTCAAATAAATGTGTCTTCGCCGTAATACTCGGGGACAGAATCCACTGGACCACTAGCAGTGAAAGTACAGGAACACAGCACTCGCGTCGCCACCGCCGCCACGTGTCAAGTGTCACATAGGCTTCCCCCGTCAACGTCAGCGAGACGGGGGTGGGTGGGGGCTGGGAGACACGTCAAGCTAGGCCAGAAATAAGTGACACGGTCAATGCAAGTTTCTCTAATTTTCTTGTGCTTCGTCTGCAACGGACGTTTCGCCAGGCGAAACACTGTGACTCTTACTATTATTCTAAAAATTTCACGCCCTACCTTGCCATACCCTGCCCTGCCTCCCACGCCAGGTTTCCCCCATCCTCTCTTGGGTTGTTATGGCCATCAAGGTGATGATTTAACAGTCAAGAGTTGAGGTGGTGGAGTAATGACAGGAAGGTAGTGAAGGATGGGAGAAGGTGTAATAAGGAGAAGCAGCGGTGAGGGGATAAGAGTGGGTCAGTGCCAAGAATACCCAAGCGGTGTGCGAGCTGCCGCCAAGCCGGCCGGCGCCGGTCCCAGGGCGGCGCGTGGCCCTAACCTGCACTGGCTCCTGGGCGACGGTGGACTACGGGCGAAGGGGAAGTGACGTTACTCTCCCTATGTAGTTGAAAACACACACACACACACGCACACGCACACGCACACGCACACGCACACACACACACACACACACACACACACACACACACACACGCACACACACACACACACACACACACACACACACCAACAACAACAACAAAAAAAAAAAAAAAAAAAAAACTCAGACGGACAGCAATTATCGATGCGTTACGTCAGAAGAGAGAGAGAGAGAGAGAGAGAGAGAGAGAGAGAGAGAGAGAGAGAGAGAGAGAGAGAGAGAGAGAGAGAGAGAGAGGGGGGGGGGGACAAGTTTTGACGTATAAGCTGAACTGACAACAAATGCATTACTGTTCGATTATCACCAAAACTTGTATTCAGGTATGGTAAACAATGTTATGAACCACTAGTTTTCTTTCTGTTAGTGGTGGTGTGATGTCCTAAATAAAGATTGGATTCAGGTGCTCACTATTACCTTTCACTGTCAACATTGTCATCAAGTTAACCGGACTAAGAAAACGGATGATCGTTTCCTAATAGATAATTGTCATCAACACGACAGTCACTACTACACACCTGTTGCAGCCGTGTGTGTGTGTGTGTGTGTGTGTGTGTGTGTGTGTGTGTGTGTGTGTGTGTGTGTGTGTGTGTGTGTGTGTGTGTGTGTGTGTACAATACAACACCAAACGCATCAAACTTACGTAATCATCCCCACACATCCCAAATCACGACACTTTTTTTCTAGGCACCAAACGACGTCCTCAAACTTTGAAAGAAGCCCTGAAGACTCTTATACATCCAATTATCTCTTAGAACCCTAAAAGTATCCCTTGAGTCACTTAAAATCCCTAAATCCCCTTCAACATTACTAGGAATTCATAAAACGTCACAGAGACGTACCTAAAATACACTTGGAGGTGGATGGCACCACGCATCACCACGGGGACGCAACACTGAGGGTTCCCTAGCACAAAGAGCCTAGCTGAAGCCAAATTGTCTCCCTTGTTCGAACAGCGTCTCGGGTCCTCGAACCTTCAGCCATGCGAGACACACATAAAACCGCGCCTCCATTTTTCCCTTAGAAAGTGCCACGCTGCGGGGGAGAGAGAAGTGCCGGGCTGACGGAACCTTGGCACTCTCCCCCGATACCTCCGCATATTTTTCACTCTAAAATAAGCATGGAAATTCCTCCTCGTCCTCCGCCATCATAGGCTCGCTGTCTCTCCTCCGCCGGGCAAAGTAGTGACGTCCTTAACCCGATCGTCGACTCGTTTCTCGGAGTTAAGACAGAGTATGAACCTCTCACATCGATCTCAACATTGTTACGTCCACCATCACTTTGCATCATATCTACTATTTCTTAGTAACCTGAGAAAATCAGGAAGAGAAGAAGAAAGATACAAAGTATTTCAAAGGAAAAAGCAAACAGTAACACACTTGTTAGTCCAAACGAGGCTGTTTGCAAGAGCTACCGGAACTACACGATCTTATCTACAAGTAAGGAAACAGGTGGACAAGACGATGGGTGGAATGCCAATTCTACGGGAAAGGCAGTGGGTAAAATAGAAAAATATAGAAAGAGAAAAAAAATATATTATTCTTGTCAATTATCTAATAATCTTTACAATTGTTAGAGTATTGCCCTGTATATCTATGAAGGAAGGAGGGAAAAATGGGGAAGAGGAAATGGGAGAGTTGCAGCAATATTATTTTCGAAGATAATCAAGCTTTTCTTTTAGATTCTTAGGACAGGAGAAAATGTCAACAGGAAGTATTACTCATTGCTCAACTCACTCTTGCTACGCGCTGCCTCATGCAATTTAATGTAATGATTGACACTGTCCGTTATCAATGCAATGTTAGTTATTGGCCAAAGTAACTATTTAATCCCAACCCTGTGCTGCTATCCCCGCCCCACCGTCTCGCCCCGCCACATCCTGCCACGCCCCGTTTTGTCCAGCCTCGTGTACTATCATCCTGTCCCGACTAGGAATGTGAGGGTCTTGGAGGTGGAAAAAGTGGTGTGTGTGTTTAGGTTTGTGCAGGTGCGGACGAGGGGAGGGTGAGGTGACCCGCAGGGTATGTTCAGACTCAACGGCCACACACTAAGATTCCCTCTTTATGTCATATGACACAGGAGCCTCCACCCCGCCCTGCTCCGCCCCACCCAACTGCTGGCTACATTATGAGATACCTGGGTTGGTCCACTTGGCCTGCGGGACTTTGCCGCTCCTTGTGCTGTCTCCGGCGAGCTTCTCACCGGCTTCCGGGTGACACAACACCTCGCTGCGGAACAGCTTCCCAGAGTTTATTCTGGACGGCGGTGGCGACAACACTCGACACTAACCTTTGTCTTCAAGCACGGCAGCCACCTGGCTTATGAATTCGCTATCTGTACAGTCTTGAGGGAGGCTTGCACGCTGCCATCACCACGCCACTACTGCACACTACAACGCTCACTCGCTGCGTCAGGACCACCGTACAAAGGGAGGAGGGCTCGGCGCTCCCTGGGGCGTCTCGTGTCGTTCTGGGGTTGTCGCAACGCGCGGGCAGTGATGGTAGAAAGAGAGGGGGGGGGGGGGGGCGTGGCCCCACTTTGCGGGGTTAGTGGGTTGCTGAGAGTATTTTTAGTCTTTACCCCACGGCCCCG